>CAWUFW010020295.1:0-156112 GCA_963921515.1 Calotriton arnoldi | reverse complement strand
GGGGTCGTGCTGGGGGTGGTGTTTCAGGGTTTAGGGCAGTGCAGTGGTGTTCGGGCAGTGTAGGGGTTCTTGCTGGGGATGGTGTTTCAGGGTTTAGGGCAGTGGTGTTCAGGCAGTGTAGGGGGTCTTGCAGGGGGTGATGTTTCAGGGTTTAGGGCAGTGCAGTGGTGTTTGGGCAATGTAGGGGTCTTGCTGGGGGTAGTGTTTCAGGGTTTAGGGCAGTGCAGTGGTGTTCGGGCAGTGTAGGGGGTCGTGCTGGGGTGGTTTTCAGGGTGTAGGGCAGTGCAGTGGTGTTCGGGCAGTGTAGGGGGTCGTGCTGGGAGTAGTGTTTCAGGGTTTAGGGCAGTGCAGTGGTGTTCGGGCAGTGTAGGCGGTCGTGCTGGGGGTGGTGTTTCAGGGTTTAGGGCAGTGCAGTGGTGTTCGGGCAGAGTAGGGGGTCGTGCTGGGGGTGGTGTTTCAGGGTTTAGGTCAGTGCAGTGGTGTTCGAGCAGTGTAGGGGGTCGTGCTGGGGTAGTGTTTTACGGTTTAGGGCAGTGCAGTGGTGTTCGTACAGTGTAGGGGGTCGTGCTGGGGTAGTGTTTTAGGGTTTAGGGCAGTGCAGTGGTGTTTGTGTAGGGAGCAGCGCATGCGCTGCATCGCTAGGCGAGACCTAAAAAGCATTGCACCAAGATGGCTGCCAACACTTCCTGAATTGAAGTGTTGGCAGCCAATTAGAGCCAAGCTCGTGCTTGTGTAGTTAGGTCCCGCCCAGATATATATTCCTCACAACTTCTGGCCCCTTGGCTCATCTACCACTTTGGCGCCATCTAAGACGGTGCGAAATTTGGGAGTTATGTTCAATGCCAACTTATCTCTGGAGACGCAAGTGAACAAGTTGGTGGGGTGCTGTTTTGGCCTCATTAGGGCTCTGAGAAAGATTCTTCCGTTGCTCCCACCTTCGGCCAGAGCCTTGGTTGTTCAAGGCGCCATCCTAAGTAGACTTGACTATTGTAATGCTTTGCTGCTGGAGTCCCCAAAGTACTTGATACAGAGACTGCAGCGTGTCCAGAACACGGCTGCGAAATTGGCCTTGTCTAGACCTCGAAGCTCTTCTGCTTCAATGTGCCTATCGGAGCTACATTGGCTCCCTGTGCAGCAAAGAATCTATTTTAAATCCCTTTGTATGGGGTTTAGGGCATTACATGGACTCGGTCCTAGACCGTTGCAGAAGAAATTGGTCTGGTATATTCCTACCCGGACCCTTCGTTCCTCTTCTGCTTACCTGGCAAAGATACCCAGGTTCAATAAGGTCAGATCGGGAGGAAGATCTTTTAGTGTTGCTGCTGCAAAGCTCTGGAACACACTCCCAACTGAAATCAGACAATGCAGTACCCTGTCTTTGTTTAGAAAAAGGATCAAAACGTGGCTGTTCCCCAGATAATGCTCCTGTCTTTCTTTTGAGCAATGTTTTTCTTTAGGTTCTTTCCTTTCTTGCCTGACGTTGGTTTGTATACATGTACTCTTAGCGCCAGGGTACCCGTAGGGTGTTTGTTGCGCTTTATAAATACCATATACAATACAATACAATACAATACAATAAAGATTTTTTTCCTTTAATATCTCGAAAACTACTGAACGAAATTTGGTGTAATTCCGTTCAGCAGTTTTGGCTGTAACCGTGTCTAAAGTTTCCTATGGGAAATTGATTTTTTGACCTCTATTTTTTGAATTTCTCAGGAACTACTGAACGGATTTACACCATTGAAACAAAAGGGCGATTTCTGAACCAAGGGCTACCTTTTTGCCAAATGTGGTGTAATTCCGTTCACCAGTTCGGGCTGTAGCCGTGTCTAAAGTTTCCTATGGGAAATAACATGGAGAAAACACGTTTTGGGACCCCATTTTTCTCGGCCCCCGTGGAGAAGTTGGCCTGGCATATGCTGTCCACTAATTATAGTGGGCACCTTGCACCAGTCCAAATCGACTCTTATGGTAGGTAGGTTAAAGACAACCTTATTGAAAGCTATCCTAGTGGTAGCTATGGAGAGCAGCCTTCAGGCTAAGTCTTGAAGGAATGTAAAGCAGCTTGTTTTACCAGTCTATAATCTCTTGAGTGATCAAATGAAAGAGCACCACACCAGGTATATATTCAAAATATATGTATTTATTACTAAACACACCCCTCTAGTCTCTTTATGAGGCTAGAGTTCGAAGTACATAGGTTATAAGATCTTAAATCACAGTAATAGCACAAATACACGTTTGGGCCCTAGGGGCGTACCAAACCATATACCAATAAAGTGGTATGCGAACCACGACTGAACTAGACACTAGGCCTAGAGCCTCTAGAAGTGCTTGGACCACAAGGAACCACCCAAGGTAGTGACACAGGGGACCCACGGGAGACGCGTGCAGTGTAAATACACAACCGCGATACGCCGTTTACTTCTATGGAGAAAGTCGGGATCGGGAAAATAGAGGAAAGGGACACTTTAAAAGGACTAGGACAAAACCCTTTGAGATCTAGGACTTTGAAGAGTCTCTACCCACGGGAGCACCGGAGTACTCGTGTTACCTCACCCAGGGAAGCCGGGTGCATAGGTGCCTTTCGGGGTCGGGTTTCGTCGTCGTTTCTTATGGCGATCTGCTGCAAAGTGCTGCTGGCGACCAGGAGAAAAGTGTCCGGGTGGATCCAAGAGTGGATCGGAGTTCTGAAGAACCTGAAAGCAGAGGGGACAGAGTCTGGGTCACTAGCCAGTGACCAGGAGGGCGATGGACAGATGCCCACCGATGTCGAGTGCTTCAAGTTCGTTGACGGTCGTCTTGACTCTTCAGCCACGAGGTCCGGGAGGCGTTGTCGGCGACCAGGAGCAGGATTCGGGCTGTTGCTCGATGTCTGTCGAGTGCAGAGGTGTCGGCGACCAGATTGGACCCAACAGGCCTTGGCAACGGCAAGTCTCGAGTAAGATGTAGATCGTCGATGATGCAGACCAGCAAGGTCTGGGGAACTCACCCAGCAAGGGTAAGTGAGGGCAGGCCTGGAGCAACCAGACTGCCAAGTAAAGAAAAGATTGGCCTTCGGTAAGGGCTACTAGCCAACGGGCTAGCGACCGCGAAGGAGCCTCGTGACGCCGCACGTGGAGCTGGCTTACAGGACACTCGTGGAGTGGGGGCCAGTGATCTTCGGTGCAGGTGGTGCTGGAGGCTAGGGCTACTCGGAGCCCAAAGCACGACTTCTTGGGAGACCCAGAAGATGGTGCACTTGCAAATGTGCTCGGTGTCCAGGGGTCACGGTCTCAAGTCACCCACGATAGCCACGGGCCTCAGCTTTGCTGGGGACTCAGGGTAGCCTCGGGGAAGTCTGAGAATCCACCTCTGGTGATGCGATGACTTCGGCGTCCGACGGGAGCTTCAGTGATGCGAACCGGACAGATGCTTCTTTGGTGCCTGCCAAGCAGGGGAGTCACTCCTTGACCCCAAGGGAGATTCTTCAGTCCTCTAATCTTGTCGTAGAGCGTCGAAGGTCCAGGATTCCGTGTCAGAGTTTCGTCCAGGTATAATCTAAAGTCCTAAGGACTGGGTTCCTACCTTTATTCTAAAAATAGGGGATGGACTACTCTGTGGCCCCACCTATGGGTGGGTCAGGGCAGAGGGGTGGCTACACCCCTTTCCCTTTGTCCAGTTCGCGCCAAAGCAGGGGCTGCAAGCCCCTGATCCGGTTTGAACTGGGGTATGCACAGGGACACCAAATGTGCCCCCAGTGCAGGACTTCAAAGCACCCGAAAGTGCTCCCGCCCAGCCCCAATACACATTGTCCTGTCTGGGGAGGTGGTCACACCTCCCTGGGACAGGAAACCTATTGTCCAGGCCTCCCCTGCCGGAGTTTCGTCCAGCAGCAGGAGGCCAGACTCGTGTCTGTGGCAGCAGCATCCATTTTGTGATGCCAGGGCTCTGGAAAGAAGTTACCGGACTCGTCAGAGTTAACATGCCTTTCCCTCTAGAAGGGTGGAATGCTACCCCCGCCGCCAGAATTGGCGGGGGGTAGTATTCCAAGATGTTTGACACCAAACACGACATGTTTCGGTGCAGCCATTCCATAGTTAGCATTTTACCGCGAGGATATAATGCGTTTAAGAGTATATGGTCAGGCTGCACTACAAACAGCATCAGAGATGGTCTCCGAACGCTGCAGAGGGGCCCTGCTCATGCAGGGGCACCCTCTCACATAGGAACCATGCACTCTGCCTTTAGGATTGATAAGGCCTGCCTTAGGAGTGACTTATAGGTTTATATGTGTGTATGCATTTAGTGATATAGGTAACCTATACCACAGCAAGGGGTGCATGCACCACCTTACCCAGGCTGCTGTAGCAGACCTGTGGTGTCAGTTTGGATGGCCTACCAGGGGTGGCATAATATATGCTGCAGCCCCTGGCAGGCCTCTGAGGTACCTATGCCCTTGGTACATAGTATACCATATACTAGGGACTTACAAGGGCACTCCAGATCCCAATCAGAGATGTGCCTAAGGCACATGGAGACCCTTTTAAAGAGGAAACAGCTAGGCTGGGGTTCTGAATAGCAGGGCCCCAGCCAGACTAATGTCGAAAACCAGTGAAGTATCAGCAAAAAGTGGGGGTACCCCTGTGAAGCAGATCCTACTCTCCTACACAACCCCCCCAAACGTAGGGACATTAAACTAACCTTGCCCAGTTAAGTCTTCATGTTCTAAGTGGAAATACCTAGAGAGTCCATCTGCATTCGCATGGTTACTCCCAGGCCTATGTTCCACTGTAAAGTCCATCCCCTGTAGGGAAATGGACCACCTAAGCAGTTTGGGGTTTTCACCCTTCATTTGTTTTAGCCATAAGAGGGGCTTATGGTCTGTCTGAACCAGGAAGTGTGTACCAAACAAGTATGGCCTCAACTTCTTCAGAGCCCAGACCACAGCAAAGGCCTCCCTCTCTATGGCTGACCAACGTTTCTCTCTAGGGGTCAGCCTTCTGCTAATAAAAGCTACTGGCTGATCCTGACCTTCTTCATTCAATTGTGACAGTACAGCCCCTACCCCCAATTCAGATGCATCTGTTTGGACAATGAACTTCTTGGAGTAATCAGGACTCTGCAGAATTGGAGCAGTGCACATGGCCTGCTTGAGGTCATCAAATGCCTTTTGACAGCTAACTGTCCACTGAACCTTTTTGGGCATTTTCTTAGAAGTTAAGTCATTCAAGGGTGTCACTATTGATCCATACCCCTTGACAAATCTCCTATAGTACCCAGTCAGGCCTAAGAAGGCTCTCACCTGAGTCTGGGTAGTTGGAGCAGTCCAGTCCATGATGGTCTGGATCTTGCTCTGCAAAGGTTGAACCTGGCCTCCACCCACAAGGTGGCCCAGGTACACAACCTGACTCTGCCCTATCTGGCACTTAGTGGCCTTGATAGTCAGGCCTGCCTTTTGCAGGGCCTGTAAAACATTCCTGAGGTGGACCAGGTGATCCTCCCAGGTGGAGCTAAAGACAGCAATATCATCTAGATAAGCTGCACTATAGGCCTCCAGTCCTGTGAGAACTGTGTTCACCAACCTCTGGAAAGTGGCAGGTGCATTTTTCAGACCAAAGGGCATCACCACAAATTGATAATGCCCACTAGGGGTTGAAAATGCTGTTTTGGGCTTTGCAGCATCAGCTAGTCTGATCTGCCAGTAGCCAGCTGTTAGGTCAAATGTGCTGAGATATTTGGCAGAGGCCAAAGTATCTATGAGCTCATCTGCCCTGGGTATTGGATGGGCATCAGTCCTAGTGACTGCATTGAGGCCCCTGTAGTCTACACAAAACCTCATCTCTCTTTTCCCACCACTGGTGTGAGGTTTAGGTACTAGGACTACTGGACTAGCCCAAGGGCTATCTGAGGGCTCAATCACTCCCAATTCCAACATCTTCTGGACTTCAGTCCTGATACAGTCCCTGACATGGTCAGGTTGCCTATAAATCTTGTTTTTAATAGGCAGACTGTCCCCAGTGTCCACTTCATGAGTGCACCAGGTGGTCTGACTGGGTGTCAGAGAAAACATATGTCTAAACTGATTGAGGACTTGCCTGCAATCAGTTTGTTGCTGGGTAGTGAGGCTGCCTGCCAAGGCTACACCATCAACTGACCCATCGTCAGGGTTCTGTGAGAGCAGGTCAGGGAGTGGGTCACTCTCTTCCTCCTGCCCTTCATCAGTAGCCATGAGCAAGCCCATGTCTGCCCTGTCCACATATGGCTTAAGTCTGTTGACATGGAGAACCCTGTGGGGACTCCTGGGTGTTCCCAGGTCTACTAAGTAAGTGACCTCACCCTTCTGCTCAACAATAGTGTGGGGTCCACTCCATTTGTCTTGGAGAGCTGCTGGGGCCACTGGCTCCAACACCCACACCTTCTGTCCTGGCTGGTAAACAGTTAGGACAGCCTTTTGGTCATGCCAGGCCTTTTGAAGTTCCTGGCTAGCCTCAAGGTTTTTGGTTGCCTTTTTCATGTACTCAGCCATCCTGGAGCGGAGACCAAGTACATAGTCCACTATATCTTGCTTTGGGGGCTTGAGAGGTAACTCCCATCCTTCCTTCACCAAGCACAGTGGACCCCTCACAGGGTGGCCAAACAGAAGTTCAAAAGGGCTGTAACCAACCCCCTTCTGAGGCACCTCCCTATATGCGAATAAAAGGCAGGGCAAGAGTATGTCCCATCTACGCCTAAGCTTTTCTGGGAGCCCTTTAATCATGCCCTTTAAGGTTTTGTTGAATCTCTCAACTAAACCATTGCATTGTGGGTGATAGGGTGTGGTGAACTTATAAGTAACTCCACACTCCTTCCACATTGCCTTTAAGTACCCAGACATGAAGTTTGCACCCCTGTCTGATACCACCTCCTTAGGAAAGCCCACTCTTGAGAAAATTCCCAGGAGGGCCCTTGCCACCACAGGTGCTGTAGTGGTCCTAAGGGGTATAGCCTCTGGATACCTGGTGGCATGATCCACTACCACCAGTATAAATCTGTGCCCAGATGCTGTTTGGGGATCCATGGGACCAACAATGTCAATCCCCACCCTCTCAAAGGGCACCCCCACCACAGGTAGTGGTATCAGGGGGCCTTTGTAGTGCCACCTGCTTTGCCACTGGCTTGGCAGGTTACACAGGAGCGACAAAACTCCTTACTGTCTTCAGACATGTGGGGCCAGTGAAAGTGAGGGACAATTCTGTCCCAAGTCTTGTTCTGGCCCAGGTGTCCTGCTAAGGGAATATCATGGGCTAGGGTCAATAGGAAGCCCCTGAACTTCAAAGGTATTACCAACCTCCTGGTAGCACCAGGCTTGGGGTCTCTACTCTCTGAGTACAGGAGTCCATCATCCCAATACACTGTATGGGGACCACTAGCTTTCCCAGCAGCCTCAGCAGCAGCTTGCTGTCTGAGGGGTTCAAGGGAGGGGCAGCTCTGCTGCTCCTGGCTCAGATCTGCCCTAGAAGGTCCCCCTGTCCCCAAGAACTCAACCTGGTCAGGCTCAAGTTCCTCTGGGACAGTTCCTTCTTCAGGGCTGAGATCATCCCCCTCAAGGGACTGATCTTCCTCCTGAGCCAAGGGGAAGGCACTGCCTTAACCCTACTACTCCTCCTCTTGGAAGGCACTTGGTCCATTCTTCCAGAATCCAAGGCCTGTTCAGTTTTAGACAGTTTAGCTTGTGACCTGGTCACAGCAAACACATCTGCAGGGATCCCCAGCATTTCTGCATGGGTCCTGAGCTCCACTTCTGCCCAAGCAGAAGTCTCTAAGTCATTGCCAAGCAAGCATTCGACTGGTAGGTTTGCACTTACCACAACCTTCTTAAGGCCAGTTACCCCTCCCCAGGAGAAGTTAACAACTGCCAGAGTATGGTCTGTTCTGACATTGCTAGCATTGGTCACTTGGTACATTTCACCAAGTATAACTTGCCCAGGTAGCACAAGGTCTTGTGTCACCATTGTGACACTTGCCCCTGTGTCCCTAAATGCCAAAGCCTCTCGTCCATTGATTAAAGGCTGTTGTCTGTACTTGCCCAGATTACTGGGACTCACAGTGGAGGTCACATCCATGCCTCCATCACAGACTAACACAGCCTGAGTCAGCTCCCTGACTAAGTCAGAGCCCAACTCAGTTCCCAGGGTGAACCCTACTAAACCCTTTGCTGGAGCACTTCCACCAACTGTACTAGGGGAACAGGTGCCTTAGGGGCATTGGTGGATGCTGGACTGGAGTCTTTGGACTTGGTGCAATCACTGGTCCAGTGGGTCTTTTGCTTACAGACCTTGCACCATGGTTTTCTTTGGCCTTTACCCTTGGTAGACTGGGAATCCCCACCAGAAGAAGATTTTTGGGGGCCTGATGAAGACTTTTGATCTTTACCCTTCTCCCCACCCTTGTCAGAGTTCTTAGCATCTTGCTTCTTGGTTTCCCCACCTTGGTTCTGTACCTTCTGCTTCACCCTGGTTCTGACCCATTTGTCTGCCTTCTTTCCCAATTCTTGGGGAGAGGTCAGATCAGAGTCAACCAGGTACTGATGCAACAGCTGGTTTTGACAGTTATTAAGAATCTGCTCCCTCATTATCAGATTATACAATCCTGAGAAGTCACACACCTTACTGCCCATCAACCAGCCTTCCAGAGCCTTGGCAGAACAATCCACATAGTCTACCCAGTCTTGAGTCTGTGCTTTTTGGGTGTCTCTGAACTTCAACCTGTACTGTTCAGTGGTTAGGCCAAACCCATCAATAAGAGCACTCTTCAAGACCTTGTAATTGTCAGCATCCTCCTCTCTAACAGTGAGGAGCTTGTCTCTACCTTTGTCAGCAAAGGAGAGCCACAAGATTGCTGCCCACTGCTCCTGAGGGACCTTCTGTACTTTACAGGCCCTCTCTAAAGCAGTTATCCATTTGTGGATATCATCCCCACTCTGGTAGGGAGGGACAATCTTGCTCAGGTTCCTATGGTCATAGGACCTTTCCCTATCTCTAGGGATATGGCTGCCACCATGGGACTCTAGTCCCAACTTTCTTCTCTCTTTAAGGAGATCTAGGGATTCTCTATCTAAAGCCAATTGCTTCTTCCTGATCTCCAGTTGAGTTTCCTCATACTGGACCAGTCTCTTTCTTCTCTCATGAGAGGATTCCCTCCTGTGAGAAGAAACAGAGCTCCCTATTGAGGTGCCAGAGTGGTTAGACTCCTGAGAAGGAGACCTAGACTTTCTGAGCACACTCATAATCCTTCCTGGGGGGACAAAGGTGTGGTTCTCTAGATCCTCATCTTCATCTTCCCCAGAAGGGATTGGGTTTTCCAGGTCAGGGTCATTGTCACCCTCCTGGTCAGTTTCAGAGGGGGCTGGGGGTAGTAGTACCCCTGGCCCCTTCCTCATCTGCTGGCCCACCCTCTGCTCCTGCCCCTTCAGTCTCTGAGGACTTACTAAGATCATAAGCCACCAACATCTCCTGGAGGTGTTGGGTGGTGGGACTTTGGCCTGTCCTTAATTTCCTCACGTTACACAAAGCTCTCAGTTCCAAGAATGGGAGTGTGTCATACTTGGAGGGGGAAGCTCAATGGCTTCCTGCAGGGCATCTCTAGATCCTGCTTTTAAAGACATTACTAGTGTGGTGTGGTGTATGCACTACCTACTCTAGTGTGGCCTACTAAACTCTCTTGAGTTGTAGAAAGGGTTGTGCTATCCCTTAACACACAACTCTAAGTTCAGTAGAACTTACTGATATTCTAAGCTTAAATTATATGTACCTTAGGTACCTTTAGTGGTTTTCAGTTGATCAATTCAATTGAGATTATCTGGTAAAACAATAGCAAGCTGGAATCCCACACGCTGCACACCAATGTGAGAAGTTGGCCTGGCATATGCTGTCCACTAATTATAGTGGGCACCTTGCACCAGTCCAAATCGACTCTTATGGTAGGTAGGTTAAAGACAACCTTATTGAAAGCTATCCTAGTGGTAGCTATGGAGAGCAGCCTTCAGGCTAAGTCTTGAAGGAATGTAAAGCAGCTTGTTTTACCAGTCTATAATCTCTTGAGTGATCAAATGAAAGAGCACCACACCAGGTATATATTCAAAATATATGTATTTATTACTAAACACACCCCTCTAGTCTCTTTATGAGGCTAGAGTTCGAAGTACATAGGTTATAAGATCTTAAATCACAGTAATAGCACAAATACACGTTTGGGCCCTAGGGGCGTACCAAACCATATACCAATAAAGTGGTATGCGAACCACGACTGAACTAGACACTAGGCCTAGAGCCTCTAGAAGTGCTTGGACCACAAGGAACCACCCAAGGTAGTGACACAGGGGACCCACGGGAGACGCGTGCAGTGTAAATACACAACCGCGATACGCCGTTTACTTCTATGGAGAAAGTCGGGATCGGGAAAATAGAGGAAAGGGACACTTTAAAAGGACTAGGACAAAACCCTTTGAGATCTAGGACTTTGAAGAGTCTCTACCCACGGGAGCACCGGAGTACTCGTGTTACCTCACCCAGGGAAGCCGGGTGCATAGGTGCCTTTCGGGGTCGGGTTTCGTCGTCGTTTCTTATGGCGATCTGCTGCAAAGTGCTGCTGGCGACCAGGAGAAAAGTGTCCGGGTGGATCCAAGAGTGGATCGGAGTTCTGAAGAACCTGAAAGCAGAGGGGACAGAGTCTGGGTCACTAGCCAGTGACCAGGAGGGCGATGGACAGATGCCCACCGATGTCGAGTGCTTCAAGTTCGTTGACGGTCGTCTTGACTCTTCAGCCACGAGGTCCGGGAGGCGTTGTCGGCGACCAGGAGCAGGATTCGGGCTGTTGCTCGATGTCTGTCGAGTGCAGAGGTGTCGGCGACCAGATTGGACCCAACAGGCCTTGGCAACGGCAAGTCTCGAGTAAGATGTAGATCGTCGATGATGCAGACCAGCAAGGTCTGGGGAACTCACCCAGCAAGGGTAAGTGAGGGCAGGCCTGGAGCAACCAGACTGCCAAGTAAAGAAAAGATTGGCCTTCGGTAAGGGCTACTAGCCAACGGGCTAGCGACCGCGAAGGAGCCTCGTGACGCCGCACGTGGAGCTGGCTTACAGGACACTCGTGGAGTGGGGGCCAGTGATCTTCGGTGCAGGTGGTGCTGGAGGCTAGGGCTACTCGGAGCCCAAAGCACGACTTCTTGGGAGACCCAGAAGATGGTGCACTTGCAAATGTGCTCGGTGTCCAGGGGTCACGGTCTCAAGTCACCCACGATAGCCACGGGCCTCAGCTTTGCTGGGGACTCAGGGTAGCCTCGGGGAAGTCTGAGAATCCACCTCTGGTGATGCGATGACTTCGGCGTCCGACGGGAGCTTCAGTGATGCGAACCGGACAGATGCTTCTTTGGTGCCTGCCAAGCAGGGGAGTCACTCCTTGACCCCAAGGGAGATTCTTCAGTCCTCTAATCTTGTCGTAGAGCGTCGAAGGTCCAGGATTCCGTGTCAGAGTTTCGTCCAGGTATAATCTAAAGTCCTAAGGACTGGGTTCCTACCTTTATTCTAAAAATAGGGGATGGACTACTCTGTGGCCCCACCTATGGGTGGGTCAGGGCAGAGGGGTGGCTACACCCCTTTCCCTTTGTCCAGTTCGCGCCAAAGCAGGGGCTGCAAGCCCCTGATCCGGTTTGAACTGGGGTATGCACAGGGACACCAAATGTGCCCCCAGTGCAGGACTTCAAAGCACCCGAAAGTGCTCCCGCCCAGCCCCAATACACATTGTCCTGTCTGGGGAGGTGGTCACACCTCCCTGGGACAGGAAACCTATTGTCCAGGCCTCCCCTGCCGGAGTTTCGTCCAGCAGCAGGAGGCCAGACTCGTGTCTGTGGCAGCAGCATCCATTTTGTGATGCCAGGGCTCTGGAAAGAAGTTACCGGACTCGTCAGAGTTAACATGCCTTTCCCTCTAGAAGGGTGGAATGCTACCCCCGCCGCCAGAATTGGCGGGGGGTAGTATTCCAAGATGTTTGACACCAAACACGACATGTTTCGGTGCAGCCATTCCATAGTTAGCATTTTACCGCGAGGATATAATGCGTTTAAGAGTATATGGTCAGGCTGCACTACAAACAGCATCAGAGATGGTCTCCGAACGCTGCAGAGGGGCCCTGCTCATGCAGGGGCACCCTCTCACATAGGAACCATGCACTCTGCCTTTAGGATTGATAAGGCCTGCCTTAGGAGTGACTTATAGGTTTATATGTGTGTATGCATTTAGTGATATAGGTAACCTATACCACAGCAAGGGGTGCATGCACCACCTTACCCAGGCTGCTGTAGCAGACCTGTGGTGTCAGTTTGGATGGCCTACCAGGGGTGGCATAATATATGCTGCAGCCCCTGGCAGGCCTCTGAGGTACCTATGCCCTTGGTACATAGTATACCATATACTAGGGACTTACAAGGGCACTCCAGATCCCAATCAGAGATGTGCCTAAGGCACATGGAGACCCTTTTAAAGAGGAAACAGCTAGGCTGGGGTTCTGAATAGCAGGGCCCCAGCCAGACTAATGTCGAAAACCAGTGAAGTATCAGCAAAAAGTGGGGGTACCCCTGTGAAGCAGATCCTACTCTCCTACACCCCGCTTGCCGAATCACCCCGAAACTTTCAAGATAGGAGCTGACCGGAGCGGGCCATAAGTTTTGAAAATGTCGCGAAGATTCGTCAACCGGCGCCAAAGT
The DNA here is from genome assembly GCA_963921515.1 of Calotriton arnoldi. Taxonomy (NCBI): domain Eukaryota; kingdom Metazoa; phylum Chordata; class Amphibia; order Caudata; family Salamandridae; genus Calotriton; species Calotriton arnoldi. The sequence goes on along the minus strand of CAWUFW010020295.1, from coordinate 143,391 downwards.
TATTGGGAAAAGAATGTTACGAATTTCCTTTGGATAATAGGTCCTAACCTGGCGACCGCCAGTAGATAATATAGATATAAATATATATATATATATAGATATAGATATCAGTTCAGTAAGCTTTATTCGGATTGTGTAACAACCATAAAAGCAAATATACATACACAGACACTAAAATCCAATTTCAGATTCATAAAAGCAGCAAATATACATATACAATCAATTAAGTGCAATTATAAAAATACAATCTCAATTAATAAGTACATTAAAAGACCATACTTTTTCTCGCATGAATTGATTTTAAAATAAATGTCGCAGTATAAAAACAAATCTCGGGCTCTCTTAATGTAAACAATAGACTCGTAGCTGCATTGGTGGTTATAACATTATATTTCTTGAACAAAGGTTTTAGATAGACAATTCTATAGTTCAGGTACAGTTCTCATAAAAGTAGAAAGTGCATAGTGCTCTGCTTAGTATGCTCATCACAAGGGCATGGGGTGACTGGTTGCTGTTTCATTTCGGGGAATGCGACTAGATAATGAACAAGGCCTAGTCTCATCCTTGTTAATACAAAATGGTGAGAGGGTCTTGTAACTAGTGATAGGTAGCTTTGGAAGCCATCGAAATCTATATACGATTGGTAAAGCTGATATGTAGTTTGTTTCCCCACGATTCTCATCCTGCACTCCTTCTTATGGGACAAAAAAGTGTTCTTTATCTCCTGTTTGGACAGACATATCACATTGGTTTGATTTTCCAAGATCTTAAACTTAAAAAGATCTTTATTAACATTTGCTATATATTTTAGACAAGGGATCTTAAAACAATTGTCCAATCGTAGGCAGTCCCTAATAATTGATTGGGTAAATATTGTCTCTTCTTTAGACCAAATTGATCTCCAGAGCAATAAGGGTCTCAGGGCGATCAAGTCTGACAGATAGTTGAGCCCCACTTCATAATGGATTAGCTCGGAGGATGCTGATGCAGGCAGGCACAGAAGCTTTTTAAAAAAAGAGTTTTCCTCTAATTGCAGTTCTTGACTAGAATGGTAACCCCATACCCCTGCGCCATATAGTGCAATAGAGGCGCATCTAGCTTTATAGATATATGTCATGTCTTTAATACGGCGATCCCCTAGTTTGGATGCAAACCTAAAGACCCCATGCACACTTTTTGACATCTTAACCCGGACATTAGACAATTCGCGTGACCATTTACCGTTACCAGAGAAAGTTAGCCCCAGGTAACAAAAATTATCGACAGATTCCACTTTTTCTCCGTCTATAAAAAAAGATTTCATTTTCCTGGGTTTTATACCACAAACCATTGTATATGTTTTGGTCTTGTTTATCAACAACTTCCTCCCTTTGATAAAATCTGTGAACCCGTCTATTAATCGCTGTAGGCCTACTGGTGTTCTAGATAAAAGCACAGCATCATCTGCATAAAGCAGAACCGGTACATCCTGGCCCTCAGCTTGGGGGCATCCGCCTGTATCAACTTAAGGGCTGCATCAACTTTGTTAATAAATAAAGTAAAAAGCAATGGTGCTAAGATGCAGCCTTGGCAGATTCCACGTTTAACCTTAAAATTAGGAGTGCATTCGCCCCGTTGGCCATACCGGACTCTAGTCGATAATTTCTCGTATAGCCTTGCAAGAAAATAAATAATAGGCTCTGGGGCACCAAGGTTAAGTAAAACTGGCCAGAGTATAGCATGGTCCACTAAATCGAAGGCGCTGCTAAGATCAGCAAAACATAAAAAGAGGCCCCCTTGTTTAGCACATGTATATTTTCCAATTAAAAGCTCTAAATTAATGCACTGTTCTAACGTACCCAACCCCTTTCTAAAACCATATTGAGCTTGTGAAAAAATCCCATTATCCGCAACCCACTCTTCCAATCTTACTAGTAAAACTCTACTCATCACCTTTACTGATGAGTCTAATAGGAAATTGGCCGATAGTTCTTGGCTTCCGATTTATTCCCCTTTTTGTAAATGGGGATAATAACTGATTGGCCCCAGGTCATGGGGAGTCCCTCTCTAACTGCAGCATTAAAAACTCTAATGAGTATCGGGCCCCATAGTTCTGGCACCGTTTTATAGACATCTATGGGAACACCATCCGGGCCCGGCGCTTTTCCCCCTTTGCTACCTCTAATTCCCAGCTCAACCTCGTCAAGGGTGATATTTAGGGGAATAATGGGCCATTTGCTGGGATTTATATATTCATCGGTAACTTCATCACATGGATTAAAAATACTAGAAAAATATAACACCCATTCCTCACAGCTAACATGGCACAAAAATTCAGGATAAGATTCATTTTTAAGAAATGTCGAGTTAACAGTTTCCCAGAACAACTTGTTATTAGATGTACCCGCAGCCGACGAAAGTTTGTCCCACGCCTCCTCTTGGAGCTCCTTCTTCCTCTGTTTTAAGGCTAGTTTGAAGTCTAATCTTAGATTTTGAACTAACACTTTATCCCTGGGTCTGCTGGAGAGTGCCTGTTTTAGCTGGTTCATCGAGTTGGTACAGGTACGATTAACCCAACCCCTATTTTGTGTTTGCTTCTTACTAGGTGGTGCGGTTAATAGCTTATCAATGGTATCATTAATTTTACTAAAATTTGTTAATATCATAGCCGGTTCAACCTCCATTTCGAGGCTTTCATATATATCCTTACCACATTCTAAAACAATATTTTTTTAAATTTTAACTGGGTTAATACCTTTCCACCTAATTCTAGTGCCGTTTGGTCTACATGGGGTGATATTACCAGTAACCGTTTGTTGTATTACAAATTTATTGCCCCACACAACCATTGGCATAATAATGCAATTGTGATCGCTAAGTAACAATTCGGCAATCTTTGGAGTAGAACATAAATGTACAATATTTGTGGATACTAAAACATGATCAATCGTGGTATTGGCGTTTCTTCCAGTGAAGGTTGGTATCTCCCTCCCATACCCATCCTGTGCACATTGCATTAAATCAAGGTCATATTTCGCCAAAACTGTATTTAAAGTATCTCCATAATTGTTGTGCGGGAAGTGTATGCAATCGTCCCCTTCATCACTCCTAAACCCACAAACTTTAGTCATAGACAGTGTACAAAATGGAGTATTAAAATCTCCGACCCATACAATAGCAAGGTTTGTATTTGCTGCTGCAACCAGATTATCAATTTCCTTCTCTAGTTCGATAACTACATTGTGACGAGTTGAGTCAAAAATATTATTATAAAAATTATTCAATAAAACATCCCTGCCGTCTTTATGATGCAACCACAATATCTGCGAGTGGTATCCTACTTTGATTACCCTTTTGACTACCAAAGGCAATTTATTTGACAGAAGGATTAACAGCCCACCCTTCGCTCTGCCAGCCATAGAGGGTATAGCTAATAAATCATAGGAAGTAAACCCTTCAAAATAAACATGTTCAGTACTCCAGGTTTCTTGTAAACAAATGATGTCATGGTTGTTAATAAAATCCACCCAGCCCAACATGTCCTTTCTGCTTGCCAGTCCGGCTATATTCCAAGTAACAATAGTATAGCCGTTAACTGTGAGATTCCCTGTACTATCAATAGGTTGTTCACTTATGCTCATGCTAACGTCTCCCTCGCTAGTAGGTACACTTTCTCCTATCAGCCCTGCTCCCGTCGACCCGATTCCTTCAGATCCCACCTCCCCTACGGGAAGACGGGCAGTGATCTGTCAATCATTATCTTCAAGAGAACTAAGTGGTTGAAATCTATTAAATGTAGGTAATGCGTGATATGGCTGCGCTACCACTGCCGGTTTAATTCTACATATCTCCTGGTCTCTTCCACTATTGGGCACAGGCCTTAAATGTCTATAGAAAAAGCCTAGAAGTAGAAGTGATACATTAGAATCATTATTTGATGTTGCAGCCGCTCTTTCCAGGGAGGTCCTGGCCCAATTAGGATTCCTAAAGTTGATAATTACGCAGTCACCTTGCAATGTCTTTCTTAAGGGTCCAATCCAGTTTACTCTTCTAGTTAAGAGTATCTGGTCAGTGTGGTCCACTGGGTAACCACAATTCTTATTTAACCAATGCACCACTTTATTTTTTAGAGTATAATCCATTTCTTTTTGGCCAGGCTCAAGTTGGGCTACGTTTACCAAAACTGCCACATATGGGCAGCATTCTGGGGGTAGGTTTATCGACATACCAGTTCTTCCCTCAAGTACCCCCTTCTCCCTTAGTTTGTTGGGGGCCTGGGTCAACTCTCCCCTTTCAATCCCATCCCCTCTACTGGGGCACGATTTACTGCTCATAGTTGCTTTCTGTATAGAGCCTGTTAAGGTCATGTTGGCACCTATTTTGGGCGCTTCCGGGTTGCTTCCTTGGCCCCCACAAGATATAGATATATATATATAGATATATGTATAAATATATATTAACTAGTGGCAGTTGCCACTACGTAGTTATAGATAGTTAGGTCTTCTTTTCCATAGACATAGCATTTTTTGGTTTGCTAATCGCTTTGGCCCTGTTTGACGAATCTTCACGAAATTTCCCCCCAAAAAATGTAATTCACCTCACCTCCTTCCTGGAAAGTTTTGAGGTGATCTGTCAAGTGTGGGTTGAGAAAAAAGAGGGGTTCCAAAACTTTAAATCCCCATGCATTTTTCATATACTTCTTTAAGACAGGTTAATACAAAAACTGCTGAACGGAATTACACCAAATTCGTCAGGAAGCTAGATATTGGTCTGCAGATTGTGCTTTTGTTAGTTGGTGTAAACCATTCAGTAGTTTTTAGAAATTAAGGGTAAAAAATAATTGTATATTTATGTCAGTTGGGCTCGCAAGAGTCTCGAACACTCTTGGGGGAATTCCATTTTAAAAATAGAGCATTCTGATTGGTCCAGGGCACTTTATTTCTCTTGGGCCATCTTGCTCCTGTGGGAGTCAGACACCCATGAGAGCGGGCGCTGGTGAAAAATGGTGCTTGCAGCCATTACAGGACTTGGGGACTCAATCCCCTGTCCTGAAGTTGTGAAATAAGGTTTATAGGGCAAGGGTAAGGATACCCTGATGCCCTAGGCCCTATGGGAGGTCCCAAAAGAACCCCCCTCAGGGCCAAAAAAGAAGAAATAACAGCATAAAATGGCAGCCAGGCCACATTTATTCATTATAAGCTCTGAGGAGTCTACCAACAGTTCCCAAAACATTTTTTATGGGGTTGGGAGATATGCGCCCCATACCTGAAGAGGCCCTGGGGATCTCACCCGCGGGGGCTGAAATTAATTTTTATGACGAGGGGGGCACACAACCCACCCTTCCCTAGCCTCTAAAGGCCCCGAGGAGCCCACCCCCGGGGCCGAAAATGTGGAAAGAGGCCTGCGCAGACCGCATCCGTGAGCCTGAAAAGGCCTCAGGGAGCCTCCCCTGGGGCCGAAATGCAGAAAATGGGGAGGGTTACTCTTGAATACAAACATTTATAATGCGTTCAATACCTCTTTCACAGTTATGGTGCATTAGGAGCACATGCATTTTTGTAAACACTTACACCCATTAGCTGGACCCAAATTGTACAAAATTACAAAAAAAAATGAAATGGTAGTTACCCGCCACTATGTAAACCGTAAAACAAACTTGCACACTCATTGGATGATGTCATCAGTGATGGCATCAATGACATCATTTGAGATGGCATCAGTGATGTGATAAATGATGTCATAGAACATGTCATTAGTGATGTCATATGTGAGGTCATAAGCAGTGCATGGCAGGGGGAGCAAGTTATAGTTAACACTGCTAACTATAACTGATGAATTTCTGTGTTTTATTAGTTCAAAACGTTAATGTTGCCAGTGACAAATTCACGTAGCTATAACGTTATTTTAACCAGCACAGGAGGAGGTCAGATGCACATGTAGTTTTGTAAATTCACACATTTACAAGGCTACATTTACATAAGATCAGCTAATTAGCTATGGCAGGATCTTCACCCTGTGCCCTCCTGCCATAATTCCCAGCTCTGTCTCCCCCTTTGTTGGGAGCAGCGGGCTACCTTCTCTTGTGCTGCCTGAAACAAAAAGACTCTATTTAAGACTGATTTAGAGGTGACGAGCATACCTTTCAGTTCTGCTTTGCAGTAGGAGTTGACATTTGTCCCAAAAACCGGACATGTATTTGGAATTAGAAAAAGCGTCAGGATGCTGGGATAGTCCTCTAAAAACAGGAGCGTCTAGGGAAATCTGGGACACATGGTCACCCTACACCAATCAGCCAACAGTTTGAGGTGAAAGGCAAATACCCTACTACGCAGAGACAAAGCCAACTAGGGAACGCAGATCAATTGGTAGAATTTCACCCAGAGCAATAACTCCAGGAGGAATATTGCCATACACAATTCTATGGGGTCAAGGAACATGCCGTTCGGAAGAGCTCCGAAACTGATTCAGTTTTGCCGAATCCGTATGGGAACCCTTGTTTCCGACCGAATCGTACAGTTCCCAACGACCGTTTACGATGCCCAGAAACCGTTAGGGCTGTCCGAATCGCTTCCGAAAGGCATTCGGGCAGGTCGAGTCTTTCTAAGCCGAATCGTACAGCTCTATGGACTCGGTTTCCGTGTGAGCGATTACGATGACCGATTCGGACAGCCGTTCCGATTCGGTCTGCCCGAATTGAAACGGCTGTAGGAATCTGTCTTTGGAAGCCCGTAGCAGACCCCCTTCTCCCGGGGCATTCCGAATCGGGCCCGTGGGGGTACCCAAGGGACCCCCCTTTCCAACCATTGACAGTGTGGCAGGCACCAAGGGGTGTCCGCCACAGGGTGCAAGGTTTTCCCTAACCACCTCTTTCTTCAATGGGAGCCTGTGTTCTCGTTTGGAACACAGGCTCCCATTGAAATCAATAGGAGTCTAACCGAATCATATCCGGAAGCACCCGGATGCATCAAAATTTCTAGGTCAGATTCCCCCGATCCGAGTCGTTCGGAAAGCATTCCGGAATCGAATCGGTCGGAATGCTTTCCGGACGAGATCGGAATCGGCCCCTAAGTGTCTCCAGGCCTGTAATTATCAGGTCCACAAAATCTGGACCAGATAATTCTGGGACTAGTGGCACAAGACACTTTTACATGCTGAAGGGGTTGTGGGCAGTGGCACAGCCTGGACCCCGCCTCACCCTTGCAGAAGCACTAGGAGAGCTGTCAGTGATTCCTCAGACCGTATGTAGCTTTTCCTGACCCAAAGCTCCCCATTCCACTTCACTGCCCCAATGAGCCCTTCCGCAGACAATTTCTGCCTGCTCTGGACAGGTGAAAGCTAGCAGCTGTTTTCTTCATGGAATCGGGATGAAATGCACGGAACAGCAACAGGTTCACTGGGTCCATGAAGTTATTCTCCATTCCAGGTGAGAAACCGTATTCACCAAATATATCTAGCATTATGTTGAAAAAGAACCACTTCGGAAGAATGATTTACAAATTGGAATTTCAGAGCTGTAGCCATTCTATGAAAATATTTCCCCAAAATGAAGAAAAAGGCAAAAGCTCGGGGCATGCCAGTCGTTGCTCAGAAACACCTGCTTAGTCCTGGAATTAATTCTCTCAACTAAGGCCTGCACGGTGCATTGTGTGGGAGAGGAATATTAGGGGGAAGGAATTGTTTTCTGCATTTTTCATAACAGTGAAAATGAAAGCCCACAGGCCTTTGTCTGAAAAGATATTTAAGCCAATAGAGAAGACACTTAACAGAAAATATGTGTTTGAAAACAACTTTTAAAGACTGCATGGATTTGTAAGTGTAAGTCGATATCCTTGACAGTAGCCAAAGTTAAAATAAAAAATAAAAACATACCATCTTTTGTCTTATTTATTTCTGGGACCAGATCATGGAAATTTGGTTTGCAGAATGGGAAAAAGAGTCACGATGAAGAAGTATCAAGTTGTACCAACATTGTGTGGCTCTGTTGTTTGGCGGTAATCTTGCGTACATGCCACAAAAAATCTAATGGTACTTTTAGAGTCCCTATACCCAACGAGATAATATATTTCATACCTTTGGAAGAATATTAACTGTTTTTGAGTTTGTGCACAAAGACAAAGGGATTGATTTACAAATGCACAGATAAAAATGTATGAACTGTGTATTGCGTAATTTACCCCTACAAGGGTACATAGTGTTAACCACATAGGATATACATGTATTAATATTTATCGCTCATGTGAAGGACACGTCATATATACATATGGTATTAAGCATTGAACGATTTTATTTTTAGCTAATGTTTTTCTTGTATAAATATGTTAGTATAAATATACCCCTTTTACTCAAATCCCGATGCAAGTGGAATGCTTGGAACAGGTGCACACACGGTCTCCACTTCATAGAACAGCTCCGTTTGGGTGCAAGATACATTTTTAGATAAGGATAGGCACTGAATGGCAAATGTTTGTGGATACCCAAACTGCTGCTGCTGCGTGGGCAAAGAGCATATTTGTGTTACATTTCCTTTGTCACTCCTACAATGAATCTTCGAGACAACCAACCAGAGGGGCTCTGTCCCAAGTAAGCGTCTATTGGAGAAACCTTAGCAAGAAAGCTCTTAAGTATTGTGTGGTATAGGAAGCACACTCAGCAGGATCTCAGGGAAGCCAGGATTTCACAAATCATGGATTAGCCTCGCCCATATCAATAATCCAAAATTAATTAATCACTCCTGAAAGGTAATTAATAGAACCTACTCAAATCAGCTTTGGAAGAGTTGCCAGGAGAATTGTGTTTGCAATATTTTCTGATTGCTGATTTTTAAAACCGGAATACCAATGGTTTAAATGGGAAATTTAAACCAATTCCCAAAAATTATATATCAAACTTATTTAATGGGACTATCTATTGCCTAGTTTTGCACTAGGTGGTGGTTAATAAAAAACTTCTATAGGCCAAGTATGTGCCATAGCAGTATCAGCCAATCAAATTATGCACCGCGGACAAGTGCAGGAACATCAGCAAGTCAGTACCTCTGCCACAGCGACCACAACTGTTACTTTTTATATTGTGATAGCTAGAGGGTGAAACAATATCACTTCATCCATGACAACACATGGATTGGGCTCTAACCAAGGAGGTAAAGTATTGTTTCCAAAAAGTGACACACCATTCTCTTAAAACTGGCACTTGTGGAAGGAGCAGTGTTTCCAAATTAAATCTTACATACAGATAAATCATGCTCACAAGTGCAGTGTCAACCAAGATGAGGTGAGACCACACCTTTATAGGGCGTAGTACTGTCTTGACAGTCTAAAGTTACGGAGGGTTCTGCTTGTTGTAACACAATGATGTTGGTATGACACCAAAATGACACAGGACTAATGCAAGTTGATGCACCAAACTTTGTTTACCTCACTTTAGTCACTGAGATGAAAACATGTTTCCTAGTTCTCAGGTGTAAGACAAAAACCTGTCACAAAGAAGAACCCCTCCCAGGCCTGCGAGTTCACTCCCCCTTCTCCTTTTTGGCCAAACAATGCACCCCCCTGGCCTGGCTGCAAGTGCCATTCTGCTTGCCCTGGAAACTTGCTGACCACTCCAATGCTCACCATGCCCCTGCCATGTGGCATCGCAAGGACAATGTCTGAGCAGCCCTTCTATTCTGACTGTCTTTGTGTTCTGTCGCCTGCTCACCCGTGTCCCTGCCATGAGGCATCCTAAGGACACTGTTTGAGCAGCTCTTCTATCTAGGTTACTCCTTTCCGTGGGAAAATTTTTGTGCTGCCTCCGCCATGCTGCCAGTGGTTTCCCAATCGGTGGCAGCTATCCCCTACCGCCCAGTTATGTGTACTCCATCCTCTGCGTGGTAACCTGGTGACCTAAGGTTGATCAGCCCATGCTGCACGAAGCCCCACCCGTTGGCCCTGCATATTTTTGCCATTGTAATGTTCAACTTACGCCTGAATTTGTCCACGGCCCCTTGGTCAATAGCCCCTCTCGATACCCGTCGCACTATTAACTCTTACCATATGATGTCCGCTGGGTGGACCATCCTACCATCCTAGACAGTGCCACCAGTCCCAATGACAAAGCCCCCAGAAGCTCCCTTCTTCCAATCCTTGCCAGGTCGTTCCCTCCTAGGTGCACGACGACCGCATCCAGCAGCCCTCCTCGCCGCATTGCCCCTTGTATTGCAGGGAGCAGCTGGTTCCACTTAATGCCTGTTTGCCCCAGCCAGGTCACCTCTGTGTTTCTCAGCCATATCCCTTTAAAGTCTGTGCACCAGTGCGATGTAAGAATGCCCCACGATCCACACTATGCACCTGCCCCCCAGCGGACCTGCTGGAAGATAAACAAAACTCAGATGCCTGCCGGCCGTATGTACCCTTTGTAAGCACCCGACAACCACTGGCCCAATTTCTTGATTTGCTCTGCACTTAGCCCCAAGTGGGCCGCGGTGGTTGCTGCCCCTATGCGGAATGAGTGTGACCTGAACTCTCTGGGTGGGAAACCCACCCTTTCCAGGGCTTTCCTCAGGACCACCATGAATTGAAACTGGCTGAGGTATGTTCCATCCTTGTGTAGGAATAGCGGTCTGTGGGGATGCACTCCCTGTCCCACGTACTCGTGCATGAGGCAAACTGGGCAGCACGCCCTTTCCTCAATCCAAGGCAAGGTTAGTTGTGAACCATGGGGCCCGTGCCCTCCCTTTTGTCCTTTCTTCTCTTGCCCATCCTCGCTCGCCTTTTGGGTGGCTTGCGAGTTTGAATCCCGCACCCAATCGCTGCGCGACACTTTTCGCGGGCTTTCTGCCTCACAACCTTTGTGTTGGTTTCTGCCACCGGAAGGGGTTCCCCGTGGTCCCTAACTGGTCCGGCTTTGCCTCCTTGGCTCACGCAATGGGGCTTTCCAAAATTCAATAATGATGTACATTCATAATACCATAAACCGTTTTTTTTTTTTTTTTTAATTAATGAAAAATTCAGTACAGTACTTCATCAATTGCTTGCATTTAGCTTACTGGTTTTAACAAGTGATCCTTTTTAGTTCTGGCTTGACAGCGCAGATGTCACCAGGTATTATATGAACAACTTACAACATGGTTTATAAAGCCCTACTAGGAGAGGGGCTTTGGTTCCACCCAAATGTTGGTAGCCAAAAGTAACAGTGTAGATTGTCAGATGTTGTGCCCTCCTCTGCTCATTCTGTTTATTAATCAAGCTGCCTGAACTTTATCAGGGGCTCATTCTTGACACTGTAATGCTATTATCTAAACTAGATAATTTACGGTGTTCGTTTTTCTTTGGTAGCAGTACAAATGGGAGGAGGGCAGTCATTAACTTTAGGCTTCAGAGTGCAGTTTTGTATTTGAGGGCCAGAGGCTATACTAATCTACATGGATTTTTAGGTCTGGCTTGACAGTGGAACTGTCACCTTACTTTTTGCGATCAACAATAAAGGGATATATTAGTCCTATAGGGCGAAGCACTTCGGCTCCACCCACATGTTAGATCTCCGTAGTACAGCATATGATTGGGTTGAATTTGGATAATTCACTAAAAAGTCTGGTTTGTTTCACTTTTTGACTTGTGGCAAAGTTTATACCCAATACAGCAGGACTGAGTAGGTTATGGTGGCAAGTCAATGGCCATGACTCTAGGCCTGATTGGTTTATTATGAAATATTATGATAAAGATGACATGGCTGACATATTTATTGTGAAAAACATATGTTGAAGTCAATAGGGATTTACATGTGGATTGTTATTACTCTATATTGAAGCCTACCATAGGTATTGTGTTACTTGGAGGCTCACAGATTACCATAGTAGGCAATGGTCTTGGTGTTGGTCACTCAGAGTGACAAACCATGGATATAGAAGTTTTGGTATGTAAGAATCCTTGTTAAACCATCTAAGGAGAGTTAGTATTTTACTGAGTCAACTGTAATTTTGTGATCCTTTCTAATTTTATGACTGTGTGTCTGATGGTTGCCTTGTAGAAACAATTACGCTAAAAAATGTAGGCCTGAGTTGGTTATGGTGACAAGCTATATGCAGGGCCACTGGAATAATGCGGTTGGGGAGGGCAAAATTATGCAGCAGGGTTGACTAAATTGTTCAGCAAGAAAATGCATATTATGCAGCGTATGCAGCATATTTTGTGGTGGTAATACTTGGTTATTGGGTCATTTGTACACTTGGTAACACTATCTGCACCTAATAAGTGCCTGTTTAACACCCAAATATAGCAATAAGCAACAGAAAGGTGACCAGTCAACCTTTGGAAAGGGCCTACCATTGCGTGGCAATACATGCCACTAGGTTTTTAGTAACTTTTGCACCGTTTGAGCTATTAACTTTCCTGCTCTCTTCCTCTCATGCAACACAGTGTAGCAACTTTGGGTGCTGTTGCTGTGTTGTGTTGTGTTGTGTTGTGTGAAAGGTTTTAGAATCTGGGCCCTGGTGTGAAGAGCAAAACCCAATATTTGGACACGAAAATGGTTTAAAATTACAACAAGTTCCATTTATGATGTAAAATAGAAAGCAGTTCCTTTGCAAAAATCATATTTTTGTTTTGGTTAACCAAAATATAGCACAAAACATAAAACATAAAAACAAACGAAAAAAGAAAATGCAAATCCCATCAAAACAAAGTTTTTGTTGGACTCTCCTATTTTTTTCTTTATTACTCTCTTCTTATTTTCTCACTTTACTTTGGCCATGGACATTAGGGGTTAGCTGCAGGCCTTGTCCAAAGGCCAGCCCTACTACCAATTCTCACTGTGCACAGCTGAAGGTCATACACAACGTGTACTGCCCTCCCAACATATGGAATAAATGTGGATCCGAGAAGGCTGTGTCCAATTCCATACGTTTTTCCTATTCCCGGGAATATAATGGAGCAGGTGGCAAATGGATATGGGAAATTTGCTGTGGCCTGTGGTGCAGATGGCAAGGGATGGGTACACCATAAAACTGGCAACTGCAGGACCTGTGTCCTCTCTAGAAAACTAGTAATAAGACCCTTAAAGGGAACTTTACAGAGGGTAATGGGTTCCCAAAGAATTCTGAGGAAAACTAATCGTAAATAATAGATTTCAAAGCATTCTGGATCAGTAGCAGGGCTCATTACTGGATAGGCATTTAATGAAAATTTGCACGCACAGCTTTGGGTTAACCCTGTAAGTAATGCATATGAAAGGTTTTAGCACGTGGTGAAACGTTAAGTGCACTCGACCACTAACATTAGTCAACTTGAAATATGACTAAAATACAATTTTGCAAAGGGCTTGATGGCCCTCAACCTGAAGCATTGTTTGGTAATGTTGTGCCAAATGGTGCCTGTAAAGTATATTAATACAAAAATGTGATTTGAAAGCATTTTAAAACACACTAGGCTCATTAAAATGATGTGAACAGACAGGCTTTGAACCAGCGGCGGCTAGCAGCATGAAAATATGCCGCAAAACTGACTATAAATCCCATCTCTTCTCTCCCTGCAGGATCCTAGACAAGCAGGAAAGGGAAGGACTTCCTTCCTTGTCAAAGAAAGGAGAATACAACCAATCCTGGAGCTGCTCTCATGCTGTTTTCAGCATGAGAGCAGCTCCAGGATTGGTTGGAGCAGGCTAACCCAGCACTTATTTTGAGGCTGGGGACCTGTGCCAGCAATCCCCTGACTGTTACACAGTGCTGAGATTGCAGGGTCTGCAGTGTGCATGTGGGGATGTCCGTTGCAAGACAGCCGGTTAATTCGACATGCGCACTGGCAGAGGCAGCAACTTATCCTGCAATTGCAGGATTCAACCCCACCCCCTGCCCTCACACTGCAGTGTCAAAGTAAAATGGCATTGATATGCCATGCTATTTATGTGTGTTTACTTGCCACACTCGCAGCAGGCGGGGCTACGCTCCGCTGCTTTTTAGGAGGAACCGCCCCTGCTTTGAACAGTGACCTGGGGCTCTCCTTAGGGTTTTTTTTAGAAACTGTGTTAAGGGACTCGTGCTAAATCACGCTGAAACAGCAACATCAGTCAGACATAGAGAGATTTGAAATACAACAGTACAGGGGACTTTCTGAATTCTCCTCAATCAATGGTAACAGGAGTTACAGCACATATTGGAATTTAACTATCAACTCGTTATGAGCCCCTTAGTACACATAATGTCCTTCAGCTCATAGGGCCGGTTTCAAAAAAGTCAAAACAAGGACAAATGTTTATTTGCGTAAATTAAATAAAATCATTGCAAATATCACAGCCATTAAAATTCTATTAAAACATGCGAATTATACAACATAGATCCTAGCACTCCAGTTAAATGGCTACAAATCCCCAAGTTTCACAATTACACAAAAACGCCCACATTGGCCCTAGTAGCGACTGCTACCCGATGGGGGGGGGTGTGGTGGAGGCGAGGGCGTGGGAATGAAAATGATTTTTTTTTTAAAACACACTTACTTGGCTAAGGCAGGTCGCTGACTCTCCTCCGTTCTCTTCATCTTCCTCGAGTCAGGCAGCAGGAAGCACCCAAGCTCCACATAGCCAATCACAACGCCGCAATGCAGCATTGTGATTGGTCTGAGTGCCGTGGTTCGGGCGGGCAGTGGGAGCCTGGGCATGTTCTCCACCCAGGGTGAAAATGCAAAGTGTGCATGATGGGTTGGCTGGCTCAAGACGGCCGGCCAAACCGTCATGCGCACTTACAGAGTGCCCACCAGTCCTCCCCCTGCAGTGCTCTGGCATCACGGATCCCAGCCCCAACCACAGGACCTGAGCCACTGCAGTAGGGAAAAATAAAATGATAATAACGCTGAGTTATTATCATTTTATTTTTCCTTTTTGAACTGCTCGGAGAGTAGTGGGGCGACGAGCCTCCGCCTTAGCGGAGGAGCCGCCGCTGATTGGCCAAATTACTATAGAGTTGCTGTAATGAACATACGTCACTTTTTACCCTAAGTGCGACGGGCAGACATGGTCCCATGCTCATTGTGCCATATATCAGCTATATCTCGCTGATGAGGCCCAAATAGACTAAAATTAGTCTGGGATTGCTTAGGTTGCCTTCGGCAGGGGACCTGTTCTGGCAGTTCGAGCTGGGCTACTCCTACTAGATCACGACAGCACCATCACTGATTTGCATATGGCTGATCTTTCTCTCTCGAATGGCATAGTGAGCAAAACAATAATGGACTTGAATTCAGCCTGGGCTGAGATTAATTCAAGCATACTTCCCATTACTTTTTGTTTTCTTCAGTGTGATATTCTAAGTGTGACGAGTATTGCCAGACACGGGTCCCATGTTAATTTTTCCATAGGAATCAAGCTGTACCTCATGGAGGAGGCCTAAGTAGGTTAAAATCAGTCTGAGGTTGCTTGTATCCCCATCTTGTGGAGACCTGGTCTTGAAGTTTGGGCTGGACTATTCCTATTGAACTAGGACCATGGCTAACTTACCTATGACTGGTCTCTCTCTAGAGTGGCATGGTGGCCAAAAAAATGATGGACTGGAATGCATCCCTAAGTATTTACCAGAGACTTTTTGTTTTCCTAGGGAAAGATGAGTGTGCACACAACCAAGTACCTTTAAAGGAATACGCTGGTACACAGAGATATAGGACAGAGTTCATGAAGATCTGCATACACCCAGGTACACTGAAAGACACACAGAAGCACACATGCACAGGCAAATGCGCGGGCAGGCCATTCAACTGCCACCAATGTAACCGCGTGGCTTTTCAACCTGCCCTATATTCAGCATGGCTCTGTAATAACTTGTTCACATTTTGTTCACGTGTTTTATCGATTCCCCTCCATCATGGGCCTTGTGTAATAAGTGTCACTCAGCAACAATGTGTAATAGCTATGACCCTATAAAATCCACAACTATTTTCTGTACAGTTCACTCGCCTCTTTTAACAGCCTTGTCACACCCTGTGTGCATCATCTAACAGCAGTGTGCATACCAGTGTCAAGGCCAGATGGCGTTATTCTTCACATTATCTCTTCAGTTCACCTCATTCCTGAATTCCTACCATGACCTGGACTTAAAATGTGTGCCCTGCACTTTGGACATAAGCGTCATTTTCTAACCTCGTATAACACCCTTTGGTGTATGAACAGCTCATCCTATACTTGATGATACAGCCCATTCTGCACTTCCAGAACATTCGGCCTGCCTTTCTCCCCGTGCTGCTTGACAGCCTCCTCCTCTGGATCCCCTTCTGGTACCTTCATCCATTCTCTCCGGCATCTCCACACATCCATCCATTTCCCATTGGCTCCGTGGGTACAATCAAACCGTCCTTGTCTGATCATTGACCTTGCTCTTGCTATGAAGGACAATTGGAGGACGCCTCATGCTCCTGGGACATACTTGTGCCCTCATTCCATGGGCTACCATAACTCTGATTCGGGCACAGTCTAGAATTTGCGCTCAAATTGTTAGTGTACGTAATGTCAAAAGGAGTGCACTCCCTCCACCCCCAATCAAATTTCGCTTTGCAAAACCTAGAAGAATTTGTGCAGGGGAAAAATGCTGTATCCTGAGTTACTCAGATCTGGAGAGTGTGAAATGCGAGGGATTAGCATGTTGTACACCGTTCAGAGGTGCAGAACTCAGAATGGAGAGCTAAATCCTACCTGGGAAATAGTGCGGCGTCAGCCTTCAGTGTTCTTCTGGTATTCTTGAGACTTTGCTGCAAGTCTTGGCAACTTGGATGACAGTCTGGCAGCTCCTTCTCTGGATAGTGTGGTTTAGGGGCCATTCTTAATTTAAAGACGATCCACCCCACACCCACAGATCTTTAAAAGGTCTATACACCATGTACTCTCAAACGTACCATGTTGTATCAATAAAGATCTTCTCTCTAGATTTGTACATGATCAGTTTCTCCGTTCCCTTCTCCACCTTGGACAGCCCACAGTTGTCACACTCACTCTATCGCATAATGCCAAAGAAGGACCAAGACACATGTTTTTTTATCTTGTTCAAGCTCACTCATTCTCTTTCACAGACATATTGAACCAATCTATGCTGTCAAGGTGATACTCTTTTTCAAACTTTGAGTAATGCTCACTGTTTCATGAGCTGCTACTTGACATTTAGGGTTTGGGCATCTGTTTTAAGCGATGCTTTTAGGTCTAACTTTAACAAAGACCTTTTGATTTACTAAATTTTAACACACAGGCACACATACTCTGTTAGGTGCTTTCAGCCAGCCCTCTTCATTCATTGGCCTGATATTGTCTCATTTACAGTTTTCTTCTGCTACTACAGCGTATGCATTGCCCCATTCGTCCACCACTAGAGCCATTGGCTAACTAATCTCTGAGTGATGGCACTCTGCCCTTTCGATCACAAGGAGCACATACAAGTAGTCCCCTTTAATACCAGGGACTACTATAGCAACGTGTGCTTTTTTAAATTAAAAATTAAGTTTGCTTTCAGCTATTGTTCTGATAGATTGACAAGGGGATGCGAACTTCCCCAATAATAAAGTTTAGCAAAAACCATGAGAAACAGAGCAAGAATTGACAAAGCCAAAAAGGCTTGCAGTCAACACCAGGTCTGTTGGCTTCACCAATGCTTGTTTTGCTTAGACATGTTATCACATTGTCTTGCTATCCCAGTTCACTACCTCACTATTCAAAATAATTTGTTGTCTTTAAACGTGAGTCCTTATTGCAGCAGCACTCTCAATCTTTTGGCAAACATCCTCTTGAGACTTTAAATGTCCTCCATAAGCCGACGTAAATGATTCTGAAGTAGAGCAAACAACTGGGGAACAGGCATTCACATGTTTCTGGGCGGGTGCAAAGAGAGAGAGAGATCAGACATGGAATTGGACAAAAGAAGAAAAGGGTAGCTCAAGTTGAATTTCCAGTGCAGAGTTTAGATCCGAAGAGGGATTATAGACAGCAACCAGGGAGGAAGATTTCCTACCAAAATATCGTGGGCAGAATATCACGAGACAAAAGTATCATGGCCTAAAACCTGAGTACTAAAGTATTGTTAAACCATATATGTATAGATAAGACTAGGCTTACTATACTTAAGCCCACATATTTGTACTACACAAATATATATATCTTCAAGGTATGTGGAAGCACGGCCGGACTGTACCCAAACCGTCCCTGGCAAACAGATCGGCCAGCCCCAGGGGTGGGGTGCGTGCTAGTGGAAAGCAGCCCTCCCGCCTCACCCCTGCCGCTTTTGTTACAGTGGGCCAATATTGCAGCTATGCTGCAAAACCAGCCCCAGTAACAAAAACGGCCCCCCAGGGGTCCAAAACCGGCCCCCATCATGGCGGCCCACCAGGGAAACGCCCGGTGCCCGCTACGGCCAATATGTCCCTGTGTGGAAGTGGCGTTAAGAACAGTAAATCTATACCTATGTATATATTTACCTTCACAAAATACTTAGGCAAGAATAACTTTGTATAATTAAATTATTTTCCCTCATTATCTGGGAAGAAAGGTAAGGTGGGTCAATCCAATGGGTAAGCTTCTGGGGAGAGAATGTGGCCTAACGGCTAGGTCTGTCGACCTCTGAGCTGGGAACTGGGTTTGAGTCTCGGCAGGGGCGCTCACAATAGCAGCCGGCATGGCGGGGGGTGTGGGCGCGGGGTCGCGTGGGGAGGGGGGTTTGCGTGGGGAGGGAGGTCAATAACTAAAAAAAAAACTACCTTTCGGACGACCCGGGACCCGCGTCTTCACTGCTCCTGCTTTCCTCCCTCGGGCAGGAACAGGAAGCAGGCAGCCTCCCTCCCCTCCCCTAAGTCAATCACAATGCTCCAGTGGAGCGTTGTGATTGATTGGTCGGGACGCCGCCCAGCCAGGGGCTGTAGGGGGTGGCATGTTCTCCATGTAGGCTGCAATGCAGCCTGCTTGGAGAAGAGCTGAGGGCGCATGACTGGTTTGGTCGGCACTCAGGAGTGGGCAAATCACTCCTGCCCTGCCCCGGTAGCTCCGCCTACCTGCCCACCCGCAATGCAGAAAGAAACATACAATGGTAATAACCAAAAGTTATTACCATTTTATGTTTTGGCTTTCTCGCACTGCGAGAAAGCAGTGGGGTGATGCTCCTCTGCCCTAGTGGAGGAACTGCCCCTGGGCGCTCAACACTCTGTGATTCTCCCCGTGCCTAACAAAAATTAATGTGTCCGTTTGTAATGTAACTGGTGCTCATGTAAAGCACTCTGATACCTTCAGGTCTAGTACGGACTATATAAAACTCCATTAAAAAAAAGCTTAAAATTAATATATAGCAAGCAATAAAGATGAGAGACAGTGAAGGGAATCAAAGATGAGTGAAAGAGGAAGAGAGAGAGAGAGAAAGGTAGAGCGAGAAAGAGATGGAAAAGAGGAGGAAGGAAGAGAGAAGCAGAGGAGCAAGTATATGACTACCATGCAGAGGTCAGTAGAGGAGCTAGATACATAATTTAACTACAGATTGCAGAGGAGAGAATTAATAGACAGTGACTCAAGCATGGCAAAAAAATCATTAATTCAGGCAAGAGAAAGCCTAAATATTCAAGCTTTCCTTTCAGGCTGTGTTTTGTGCAATGTCTCTGCAAACGTCCAGTATCGTAGGATCCTCACTGATAATTATAAATGTAGATCATTCCACCAGCAGGCAGGGACCCCAGACCACTACTTTTCGTATATGCAGTGTGAATAATATGAGAACTGGAGGTCGACGCTTGAAACTTTCAAAAATACGTGTCACCTCCACAGTAAAAAGACAGGTCAGTTCTACTAAATTGTTTCTTCTGGAACATCTAGACTTCATTGCAGTACGTAGGTGAAAAAGTGTCAGGTCAGTAACAGGATTGGAACCTCTAAATCCTTGCATTTCGATGAGGAAAACGAAGAAAGAGGGTGCCTGTTAGGTCAAGTGTGCACAAGCCTAAAAATGATGCACTGCTCCTTTAAGGAGCCAGCAGGTTCCATCCCCCAGATGGCAATGTACTGACAATTCACCTCACAGCTTCAATACTTTTAATCCAGCAGGTGCTGACAGAATCTCAGACCACTTCATAGGTTTATACCCTATTTGTTTAGTAATTTACCTCAAAATTTGTTTTTTTGTCACCTTCATTTTTTTATACATCTTGGAAGCCTTCCCTTCTTTGTCCTACACTATTGAAGGAATTTGCTTCACAACTTCCTTCATTGTTTGAGAACTGTCCCTCTCCTGGAATAAAATAGGCTGCTACAGGCTCATCTCTGTACGCGTAATCTGTTTATTTTCTTTCAATTCCATCAAGAAATGTGTGTTTTATCAAAAAAATCACAAACAAGCCCTGAAAGACAGAGAAAGTATCCAGCTGAGGTGAAAACCTCAAGACATCAGAGCAAAAGAGTAGAGGAAAAATACTGGAAGCAGACAAGAGACAAGACTCCCTCTACTGTATCTCTGCACTCTCGTGAGAAGGACTCCCAAAGAGGAAGATCCAGGCAGAAGAGCCATGGTACTGTCACGATTGCCATATCCCGGGAGCACTGGTTGACATCGAAGCAGGGCTCTGACATACTTACCCATGTAGGCGAGTTCAGCGGCAGGGATGACATAAATGCTAAAAAGACAAGTGCCATCAAACAAGCCTTTGCTTTTGAGCCACCTGATGTCCACACAAGCAATTCCGAGGTCTTTTCCAACGACCCTATCATTAATTTTGAGACACGACTTCGAAGATTTGGTCATCAACAAGATTGACAGTAAAACATTGTTGTTCAACATAGAGGTGTACCCCATCAAGGAGATCTATAGAGGCACCCTTAGGCATCTGACCTATCAGGATCTCCTTCGGGCTGCCTTTTCTTTCCAACATCTATATTGGCCTTTTCTGCAAAGAAACCAAGGATGATTATTCTAGCAGAGGATACATTTCAAGTGCCTTTTGCTCCTCTGGACATTCCATCAAGACCAGGCATGGTTCCCAAATGTTCATCAGTAGCTCCTTTAAGAAAGATGCCTGTATGTCCAACACTTCCTTCTTTGCTGACTTCACTGCCACTTACTCCACCTCAATCGACACCTGGGAGGCAGAAAAGGAGGAGATCTACAGCCATCTTCCCTTCATCATTGAGGCACCATTCTTCTGATTCCCATTCTTCATATCTTCCCACATAGCAACTATATGATCCTCACCCGCGTATGACATCACCACATTCAATGATGAGCTGCTTAGGGAGCGTCAACATTGAATATTCAGGTGGAAGTTTCCCAGTCAACTTCCAGTCCACCAATCTAGTGATTATGGAGATGTCACAGCTGAGGACCTCTCCAAGACTCCTAAAGTCCTAGGAACAAGGCTTTGCTGAGCCGAGATGATGGCGACTCCAAGGCTACTAAAGTAGCACAAACCTTCGAACCAAAACCAGATTCCATGAGTGTCAACGATCAGAAAGAAACACCACTCTTCTCCAAAACGTCAGTTTTGCCTGACAAAGACAGTAAACAGATGGACACTTATGGGCTTAAAGGTTATAGCTCTGATGCGATAGTCTTTAAAACAGCTAGTCTGTCTGTTTAACTGGGATATTATAATAGAGCCCTCTGTGAATCTCTGGCTGATTTTGCATACAATCTCCAGAGCAACCAGTTACCAAACGTCTTGAAAATCACAGATTCCATCAGAGTCAGAGTGTTCAGTCCCCTCAGCGGTCCAATCACCAAACGTCACAAAGACAACAAGAGAAATCCCTGTACAACCTTACATGCCTCAGCAAAGGTAGAGCTCAAAAACAACATAATTCTCCTCCTCTTCAAGGAACTCTAGATAACAAATAAAGCAAGCATTTTTTCTCATCTATTCCCTAATCCGGTGCGAGAGAGTGTTTCAAATTACCTTGCAGAATGGATATTCACAACTGACAGATGGGTACTAGAAATCGTTTAAAATGACTACATCCTTCAATTCAAAATCCCTCTTCAAGTCCCTCCAAAACCTAAGCCAAAACATCAGCTGCACTTGTTAAGTATGAAAATCACATCTCTCCTTCCAAAACAAGCAATAGAGCCAGGCTCTTGATGGCTGAGAAGAAAAAGCATTTACTCCAGATATTTCTGTCCCAAAAAAGTTCCCAAGAAATAATTCTGACTGATAGTGGACTTGAGACAAGCCAACAAAATACATCAAGAAGAAGAAGTTCAGAATGTTAGCTTTGCATAGGATATATCCGCAGTTCCAGATATGAGATTCAATGTGCTCATCCCTGTGGGGAAATACAATTCTAAAATTCATGATAGTCAAGGCTCACTATCAGTACTAAGTCTTTCCCTTCACCTTAAATTCAGCTCCAATGGTGTTTCCATAGTACATGACTGTGGTGGCAGCCAATTTACCCAGGCAAGGGATTTACATCTACCATAAGATTGAGGCCAGGTTGCTAAAAGTCCACTGTGCTGAACAAGTCTTTAACAAGACATGAGCACCACAGCTCAGTTAATTCATTATCTGGGTCTTCATATCAATCGTGAGAAATCAATGCTGCCACCTGTGCTACTTCTGAACTACCTGGGAGCAACACTAAACACAAAAAAGTGAAGTGTCCTCAGAGGACAGAGTTTTTACTGTTTTGTAGAAGTGTCATCAGCTGCAGATAACACCTTGCCATACAGCACATCAAGTCTCATCTGTCCTCGGATCAATGGCCTTGTGCATCTCTCTAGTACCCAATGCACAGCTCCACATCGGTCCTCTCCAACAATGCACAGAAGATCAGTGGTCTCAGTGGAAAGACGACTGGTAAGGCAATTCGATCCTATCAGCCCAGGCTAAGGAATCCCTCAAACTGCGGTTCAAAAGGGCCAATCAAGACATGCCTTCTCAAACCATTGCTACAGATGCATCTCTGATGGGATAGGGAGTCCATCTGCAACATCCATATGTTCAAGAATTGCAGTTGGAGAAACAACTACTGTATAATATAGATGATATGGAGTTGATAGCAGATCATCTGGCTCTGAAGGTGTCCTATCATCTAAAATGAGGATTTTCCACAATGGGAAAAACATGATCTTCAACGAACCTGCAGACCTCGAAAATTACATTGGGATTTTGCAGCATGGACACCTGACAATTTTATGACTTGATATCCATGATGCGAGGTCTACAATTATCACCAGTGGATCTCTAATTCATGTCAAGTCATCTTTCTCATGTTTCTCATGTCAAGAAAGCATGAATATACAACCATTACTCTTTTGCATGTTTGATATATTAAATGCTGTTGGTTTTAAGTGTTAGCATATGCTAACACAACATAATATATTAATCTTGACTCTCATCCTACCCACTACCCGTTTAAATAGTCCTGTTTTTTTAACACTGTAGTGCTCCTTCACCCTATACTAAATCACTTAAAGTTTGTAATCCCTACGCTGATCGGAGTATGTACTACTATGAACATTTAATTGCTGCTGGTTGAAGGAGTTGCTATTTATAATCTCAATGTAAGTTCCTTTGCTTCTGATATGTTCTGATGTTCTTCACACAACAACAGTGGATGTCTGTTACTATATTCATTAATATATCTGATTCCAGAAACTCCTCAGCTAGGCAATGGAGGAACGGTACTTAGTTATGATCATCTTTTGCATACATTGTTTGCTAACTTTATCACTATCGTTGATTCGGCCTTATCTTGTTAACATGTGACCACTCCCTGCCTGACCTTTTAGCTCTATCAGGATGGCTAACCGGAGCCTACGCTGCTCTGTTACTCACTTAGTAGGATGGGTGGGAGAGTGAAGGCTGGCCAAGGAGTTATCTGGGAATTTTTCTTTTTGGTTTATCCTCTTTATCTATCTTTTTGCTTCCTTTATTTTATTATTTTCCCATCCTTACTCTTTCCAGTAGCTTTGGGAGAATAAGTGCATCTTGTACATCAATCCACACAGTTCCGCACCCAGATGACTATGCCTACTAGATCAACATAAACATGATCCTTAATATTAAGGGCCTCAATCACCCAGTTAAGAGAAAAAGACACTAGATTTCTGTCACAAAATTACAGGAGATGTTATCCTACTCCTAGAAACTAGAATTGGACTGAATGAGGTACAATGAATGAACAATGTATTGACAAATTATAGATCACACTCTCCAGCTGACAAGAAAAGAATGGTTTTGTAACATTAGTTGTTAAAATGGCAGGGATCTCTTGTACAGATACTATTCAAGACAAGAATGGTTGATGACTCTTAAAAAAACTAAATATAAATGGAGTTGTCCTTTATATTGCTAACATTTATGCCCCAACAGGGGACAATCCATATTTCTAGTCAGAACAAAATGCAACACTCACTGGCCTTCCCGACAATGTAGGCCTTGTCTTAGGTGGTGATTTCAATGTCCCTATTGATATCATTACTGATAGGCTCTCTGATCTTCACTCTCATCCAAGCAAATGACATACATTGATGACACACTTAATTAAGACCCATGATCTTAGCGATCCCTGGAGACTACACAACCCCAAGGGTAGCGAATTCAGGGGCCTATTAGCAATAACCGGCGATAATTATCGCTAAGCGCAGTTAGCGCCAGGATAATTATCGCCGGCTATCGCAGGTTTCTATCGCGGAGATAGTGTGCTATCAGCAATGCTTATCTCCAAAGCGATAGAAACCCTGGAGAACAGTGTGAATATCGCTTGAAAACAAGCGATATTCGCACTGTGACCAGTGTTAGCTTGCTAATAGGGCGAGGGGATTTAGCCATGTAATCCACCTCCCATTGGATTACATGGCTAAGTCAGGTCTGGACCAGGCGTTAACAAACAAGCGCTAAACGTGTTTAGCGCTGGTTCGTTAATCACCTCCCCTGCCTCGCTAATAGGCGATAGCGACCTTAGCGACTGTTTCCAGTCGCTTTTAGGTTGGGAACGCCTACTTTGCATGCCATTAGCGATAAATATCGCTGGCATGCAAGCGGCACCCAACCCGGTCGCTATCGCCTAGAAGCTGTCGCTAACAGCAGTTAGCGACAGCTTGCTAATAGGGCGATAGAATTATCGCCGCTTTAGCGAGGAAAAGTCCAGCTAAAGCGGTGATAATCACGTTGATAATATGCCCCTCAGTTTCTACTCTCACACTCATCACTCTATGTCAAGGATAGATTATTTTAACTAACAGACACAAAACCCCCATCGCTTCTAACCCAATAGTTGAACCTATAGTAATATCAATTGATCTGGATTTTAGTTCTAAACCTGACAAGAAAATTTGGAGAATTACTTGATGACACCCTAGCAAAAGAATCAATCTTAAATGTGATCAATCATTTTTTGGGGAAGAATTACTCAGACTCAACTTCAGCCACCGTATTATGGGATGCGATGAAAGCTACTGTAGGCGGTATTATGATTGGAATGATGTCCAATAAAAGAAAAATGTGAAATGCTAAATTTAACTCTCTAGAACAAGACATCAAAAAACTGGAACAAGAATTCATACCCACTAAAGATAAAGATCTGGTTAATACTTTGATGCCTCTAAAATATAAGTATAACAAAATCCTTGGCTAAAGAAGAACACATAGATGAGTTAAGTAGTCAAAAGCCAAATCTATCATAGAACATATCAAAGCCAATAGAGTAATAGCCAGCTACCTCAAAGACAAGAAGAATAAATCCACTATTGCAGCCATAAAAGACATCATAAAAACTTTCCAATCCTTCTGTGCTACTCTTTATAACCCCAAGAAACCAATGGCACCTGAAGTGTGCCAAGACTTCCTTGCTAATATGAACCTACCTATTCTGAGCGAGGCAGAAATGTTTGATTTAAACAAACTGATTTATCAGCACGGAAATTACCAAAGCAATCCAGTCTCTGAAAAACAGGAAATTTCCAGCCCTTGATGGCTCCCCTGCCTCCTGTTATAAAGGCTATCAAGATACACTTGTCCCTTATCTGAAACTGCTAGTTGCCCATTTTTCAAAGACTGGAGAGGTGAAGTGTACGTCCTCAGAAGCTACTATAGTAGTAATATATAAAGAAGGAAAAGACTTGTTAGTACCTAAAAATTATAGTCCGATATCACTTCTGAATGTAGACTGTTAAATATATGGCAAAATTCTAGCAATGATCCTAGAAAAAGTATTTCCTATAACTTATTTATTACACCCAAAAAGGCTTTATTAAAGGACACCTAGCATCAAGCAATATAAGACTTTTTGCCTATGTCCCAGGGAAGGCTAAACTACTTTCCAGCCCAACGAAGGCCATAGCCCTGATGGTGGACCTTTCTGCATGCTTTGGCTCACATGCATATGGTAATGGCCTTATACTTTCACCCGTCTGCACACATTAAAGTTAATGGGACATTTAAGAAAACTTCAAACTGTCCCAAGGAACAAGGCAACATTGTTCCTTGTCTCCACTACTCTTCTACTTGCTATTGACCCCTTACAGTACCACGTATGATCCACTACTCAGATCAAAGGTATACCATTCATCTCCGGCCTTCAAAAAATGGTCGCATATGCGGATAATGTTCTAATACTTATGGAAGACGCTGACCAAGCCAATTAAATAACACTAGACAATATTAACAGGTATTCACAGTTTCAGGCTAC
The DNA here is from genome assembly GCA_963921515.1 of Calotriton arnoldi. Classification (NCBI taxonomy): domain Eukaryota; kingdom Metazoa; phylum Chordata; class Amphibia; order Caudata; family Salamandridae; genus Calotriton; species Calotriton arnoldi. Next base: position 116,820 of record CAWUFW010020295.1, on the reverse strand, counting down.
TCTCTTAACTGTGAACACAAATCATCCCACTAAATGAACTATGTCATCCAATAATTATAGAGTCAACTGGACCTAAACAGCTGTTTAAGCAACTGAAATATTTAATGTTGGACTTGACATCCTTGGTGTGGTTTTCCCTTAATTTTTTGCCTCCCATCCTCCTGTTTTTGCTGCCCTTAGTTTTTGCTGGCTTAAGGACTCTTTCCCATTGCTAACCAGTATTAAACGTGCTTGTGCTCTTTCCTTTGAACAAGGTAGCATTTTTAAACACCTGAATTGGCACATTTTATTTACTTTTAAGTCTCTAGTAAAGTGGTTCTGCATGTACGTAGGGCTTGAAAATTAAATCCTACTAGTGGGCTTGCAGCACTGACTGTGCCACCCACTTAAATAGCCCTTTTAAAAATGTCTCAGACCTGTCATTGCAGCCTGTGTGAGCAGTTTCAAACTACCATTATGACCTGGCAAAGTAACACTTTTGCCAGGCCTAAACCTTCCTTTGCAATACATATCCGTCACTCCTAGGGCAGGCCCTAACCACCCTATAGTGCAGTGTGCAGTGTAATTAAAAAGTTGGGCATGCAATTTTAACTTTTACATATCCTTGTAGTGAAAAACTCTTAAACTTGTTCTTTACTATTGCAAGGCTTACCTCTCCCACAGGAGAGTATTGGGTTCTCTTATTACCTTTAATAAGTGGTAACTTTCAATTGGAACCAGATAGGAATATTGAGTTTGGTGTCTAATAATTGCAATTTAAAACCTTCTTTAATGTTACAATTTTAAGCCACAATGCTGAAAATGCCACGTTTAGAAAGTTGGCATTTTCTTGTCTGAACATTTTGGTGCCTGCAGTCTGCTACTGGGTCACATGACTAGGTGTAACTGGTAGTTGGTCTTTGTGTATTGCTCACAGACAGGGAGACAAAGGAAAATAGGGGTTGGCAGGCAGGGCCATTTCTGACTTGATGAGGGGGAGGAGCAGTCACCTACTACACTAGCTCATCACAAAGCCTCTGCCTGAGCACACGCACAAAAGGTTTGACACTAGTCTTCTGGCTGGGGAGAGGGCAGGGAGGCAGGAAATTCCAAGCACATCTAGGTTTGGAAGCCTCCAGAAATGTCTCCTCCTTCAAAGTGGGCACCAGGTATAAATAATGGACCCTCAGACCCAACTCTTCAGAACACCTCTGGACTTGTGGTAGACTCAGAAGGACTGCTGTGCTCTCTGCAAGAAGTACTGATACTGTGTTACCTGGCTGCCCTGCTGCCCTGCTGCTTGAGTGAAGAGCAACAGACCTGAATCTTGATCTCAATACTGCCCGAGTGACTCCAAGGGCTAGTCGGAGCCTCAGGGACAGAAATTCTCCAACCATTCTGAACCCAGCACCTGGACTCTACTTGCTGTGAGTCTTGCCTTCAAGTGCTGCCACCCTAGTCTTGAACCCTTGGAAGTGGGCCTGAAGGTGCTCTGCCAACCCATCTGTGGTCCCAGCAGAACTAACGCAGCGTGACACATCACCTCACAGCACCGCATCAGGACCACTTTGCAATGCATCCCAGATGCAGAACCTCCGTACCACCTTAGAACCGCCACTGCATGATGATTCTCAATGCTAGTCTTCGCATCGCAGAACTGCAGCTCCTCGGAACCGCCTCTGCGCTATGCAACTTGTCGCAAGTTTTTTTAATTGCAGCTCATAGCTCCTGGGAACCACTGCTGTACAATGCATCTCAGCGCAAGTCTTCACATCGCAGGAGCTGCTGCTGCGTGACGCATCTCGACACAAGTGTTCACATCGCAGCTCCTCGGAACTGCCGCTGCACAGCACATTCTTGATGCGGGATCTCGCAAACCTCCACAACACACGATTTAAGGTACTTTATTCACCCGGCCTAATTTGCTCCCTGTATCCGTCCTCTCTCCATCACAGTCACACTGAACTTGTGTCTTTGTTGCAGTCCGGCACAACCAGTTAAACAAAGTTGCCGTTTGGTGTTTCTAAACCCAACTCTCACCTAAAACGTTAACATTGCATATCTCTGGTTTTACTGCTTTGATTTTTGTTGTGTTGAACTCAAATAATTTATTTCCGTTTACCCTATTTTTCTAAATGAGTGTTGTGTTTTTTTTGTGTTTTGTTTTCACTTTTCTACTGTTTGAAGTGCAGCATAAATACTTTACACATTGCCTCTAAGTTAAGCCTGAATGCTTGTGCCAAGCTATCAGAGGGGTAAGCACAGGTTAATTTGGAGATTGCTTGTGATTTCACCCTAACTGAAGTTGTGGTTGCTGCTTTAGCAGGGTTTATCCAATTGGTAAGCCAATTGGCAACACTTAGGTGTAGAATTTAAGCAAAAACTCAAAAACACAAGAATGCATATTAAAAATACTCAACTTTGACAATCAAAAATCTCTTGGAAACATGGTGGGGCAGAGTGGAATGCGTGAAAATGATCATAGCCCGCCAGATTAACTTTATCACAAGCATGTTTCCCCTTTTCCTCTCTGCAAATTTCGGCAAAAGGAATAGATGAACTAATCTCATACTTCCTCTGGAAAAATAAGTCAGCTAGAATTCAAATGGCTGATGCTCAATAAAACCAATGGGGTTCTTAAGTTGCAGAATATCCATAATTACCAAACAGCCTTTTTACTGAGACAAGCTAGCTTGTGGATCTCTCCACATCTATCTTCGATCCCACCATGGATGGAGATGGAAAATGGCATGATAAAACAGACATCCTGCCTCAATTTACTCACTATATCTAACCTAAATGTTCCCTTTATGCTAAATATCCTGGCTGACACAATTAAAGCTATCAAGCTCCTTGACCGCAAATTTTAAAATACAATTTTCTAATCAACTGCAACTTTGCTTTGGCTAAATACGCTAGATGGGGAAACTATTTTTTGGAAAGACTGGGCAGAAAAAGGCATAAGAACTATTAAAGACCTGTACCAAGCTGATGAAACATTATGCTGCAATCCATGTATGAGTTACCTAATATTGACTTTTATAACTTTATTAGAATTAAAACTGTTAAGATTAAAGATTTGAGAGAAGGTTTACATCTCACACAATATGGACTTCATTACATATTTGAAAAATGTCTCTAAAAAGAGTCATCTGACTAGAATTTTCCCAAATTACTGAAGAAAACAAATAACAAAATAACCAGAAGCCTTAATGAGAAATGGGGAAATTCTCTCTTAGCAAAGAATATTAATCCACCTTCTGAACAGATATGGAGTTCCATATGGTCCAGATGCCTAAAATACAAGATATCACCATTGCTATTCCAGTGTAAATAAGGGGCTATTCATAAAAGGTACTAGACACCTACGAAACTGCATAAACCAGACCTATCCGACTCCCCTCACGTTGGAGCTGTGATCATAAGTAAGCAGATCTGGAACATATGTTTTTTTACTGCATTATTGTTGGGAAACTTTGGTCTGAGGTTGAACCAATAATTAATGAAAAATTTCAAACAAACGTATGTCTGAAGACAATCCTATATGAATAGAAAAACTCAAACAACATCTCATTCCGCACATGGTGGGCATGAGTACGTGTTATAAGGAGCTCTGACAATATTCTAACCTACAACAGACCCTATAACCCACTGTGGAGCAAACTAGACCAGTATATGCAAAAGCTCAATCCTCCATAATGATCTAACTCTCTCTCATGGTTAGCTATAAACTCCTTAGATACAAATCAATACATTTTTATATTTCCTAGTCATATAATATTGGATTGGATGACTCTATCCCCCTTCCTGCTGTATTGGTTCTTCTCCCCCTTTAGTTTGACAGTATATCATTTCTGCTTTTAAGTTGCACCTTTTTTCTTTCCTGATGATGTACCGGATATGGTACAATTGCAATCTATCTAATCTTAAGAACATAACATATAGATATCGCTGCTCAGACAACTCTATCTCCAATGACCCTGTCTAAAATCTAATAAAAAAACATTGGAAGTAAAAAAATGACAATAAGCGGCATAGTGCAGACTATCCATCTGCATGTAAACTATATATTCTTATGTTAATTAACTGTGGTTATGACGAAATATCCAGGGCCTCATTGCAATATGTTTCTTTAATCCACTTTCTAGGCACTACGCTGTCATTTGGTCTTCCACGTGTGGCATTTTCTTGGCCAGATTCATCACAGCTTTAGTCAGCTTTCCAACAGCTATTATCCTTTCCCAGCGCTGCTTCATATATGCCCACACAGCTTTCCCCTTCCCCACCCACCACACTACTTGTCCTTTCTCTTTGTGGTTTTTGCTATTGCCCTCTCGGCAGGAGAAGCTTTGTCTCTTCTGATGCGCTGTAGTCCCCCACAGGTAGGGTGGCTAAACCTCTTACGCTTTAAACAAAATATCTCTGCATCTTACCTTCAAAGATGGGGCATATTTTTCTCCAGGCTGTGACTCCGCCTTCACTGGTGTACTGCCCAAGTGCCGTCTCCAGGAAGAACACTGGGATACCGCAGGTGAAGAGGAAGATGAGGTAGGGGATGAAGAAGGCACCTACACGAAAGGAAGACAGATAACTTGAATTTATCGGCCACTAATATTGCTTAAAGTTATCAACTATTGTCGAGTATTTATCACTGAAAGCCTTTCTTTAAGCTTCACATTATAAAATGTGTTTATGAGCATCAACCAAAGCGTTAAATCAAAAAATGGTTGACTCCATCAAATGCCTCATAAGTCACATTTTACATGCCAATACACCCCTTTTTTTTAAACAATCTAAGCGCAAGCTATTTCTAAGGTCAAGATACAGACAGCTCTGTGGTATATTTACCTATATTGTGTTCTTGTCCAGAGCGACCCTGACCATGTGGAATTTGTTGGAATACACACCCTTGCCTACTAATTTATACAACAGTACTATACAAGAAATGCTATATCGGCAGATACTAAGGCGCTCATAATGAGTGTCCTGGAGCAGTACACCAGGTGAGTTAAGTGTTATCGCTCCAGTGGCCTGGTCTTTACTGGGTGCTCAAGTACCAAACCTGGTAACTCCAGGTAAGGAATCATTGGACCCAGCACAGTTTTACTGGGTGTGGATTCACACCTGGTGCAAACTACGGGCAGACACACAGCCTGGACCCTGACTGCCGATTCCCCGTCTGAACTACATATAATGCTCTCGCACTACTGCTCTGCTCTGGGGTGCCCTCTCCTCACAACCTTGTACCTGACTCAAAACACCTGCACAAAGCTCAAAAATGGCATGCAGAAAAGGATTCAACATTCCCAGGTCCACATGTTATTCCCTGTTCTCAGTGGAGTAACTTGCAATATGGTTATTGGGTGCGCAGCTGTGGCAAGTTTGCCAGGTCCATGCATGATGTTCTGCGCCTGTCCAGGTTTTTTCTTAGAATTTTCGGATTTGTAGTCTTGTTTATTCCATTATAAAACAGGACTGCAAGTCTCGGTATTCGAAGAAAAAAACCTGGTCTGCACCAGTACAAAACGCATGGATCTGGAAAACTTGGCTGCTCTGGTAATGCGGAAACACCAGACGGAATTAGACATTCCACCCGCAGTATAACCAAATATCAGGCAATTTGCAATGAGAAGCTACCTGTTATATGATGATAACCTTACTAAAAATTCACAATTTGGCAAGGTTGGAAGACATTCTATGAGATGATGACATCCTGGATGATGGACAGCCCACTGATTTGCAGCTGCTTCTGACAATCACATTGGTATGCTAATAGTTATGTGTAGACAGAACACAACGGTATGTTGAAGAACACATAATCCCAAACATAAATTGTCACATGCTGATTTGCATACTTCTTTGTTTAGGCCAATCTGATTTGTGAAAAATATCCATGTTGCCAAAGGCAGTGCAGCTTACCACACTAGAACCTGGGCTGTCCGGTAAGGTATGTGCACTGTTATAGGGGACAGGGCCGAACTCTCAGGTGATTCCACCCATTGTGCCTTTAGGAAGAAAGTTCACCCCAAACCTATAAACAAGTACTAGGCTCATTTAGTCAAACTAACCCACCTCCAGGAAACTTACACCAGACATTCATGCTCTCTCCAGTTTAATGAGCAACATTATTAATCCCTTTTTGAAATGTACCAAGACCTGCCTCTGAGTACACAAGTGTTTTAAAAGTTGTTACTACAGATACTTCATATATAAAAAAAAACGTAATAAGATTTCTTGCTCTTCTTTTCATCCTTGCTATATGACAATCCTCAGCTTGTAATGGTGAATTTAGTTAATTGTTATCAATATCCAGGCTTATGCTTTTTGAACTGCTTTAGGAAAATTTTTCTTGCTGATATAATGAGTTCTTCAGCAGGTTTGTACTGAAATGATGGCCCTGGCGTGAAATGAAATCACGTCCATGAACTGCCTATAAAAGACTGCATAGCTCTCAGTGCCCTAAAACTTGATTGTGATCCATGTGATGGGTTGACCCAATTTGGCATGTCTAATTTGCAGGTAAGACGGCAGTACAACAGTGCAGAAAAAGCCCAAGAGGTATTAATAGTTAGATGGCACATGGGGACTACAGTGCTGATTTACACTGTCCACATATGTGATTTGAAAATCAATGATGTCATAGAACATGTCATGAGTGATGTAATATGTGAGGTAATTAGCAGTGCATTGTGAGGGCTTGAGTTATAGTTACTTTAGGGCATGAGTTATAGTTACTAAAGAAAACTATAACTGGTGAATTTCAGTGATTTTTTTAGTTAAAAAAGTTACGTTGTTACTAAAATGTTCACCTAACTGTAATATTACTTTATTCGTTTTCAGTGAATTTTTGGGGTTTGTTTAACGTAAAGTAATATTTCACTACCACATGTAAAGCCAACCCCCCAGCGGCCAGGCCTAGTGGCCAACACCGCTTGGGCAGGCAACCTGTTACATTGCATGTTACTCCTTCCTACATTTCCCCTTTAATCTCACATTTCCCTTTTAATTATTCTGTGTACTCTTGATTCTCAGCACCTTCCATACAGTTGTTGTGACTTCATTTAGAATGTATTTCTGATTCATTCTAGCTGGAACTTCTGCGATAGCAGTACTGTGTCTTATCCATTAAACTGCCTTTTAATCTACTGGACCTTGTAATTCCCTTTTATTATGGAATTCTACACAACCCCATGCCATGCATAGCCTTCTGGCATGCACAGCATGCAGTTGGTCTCACAGGTCCTGACCGCACTCAAACAGACTTCCTGACTTTGTCAAAAGAGTCACCACACCAAAATAGAAAAAGTGAGCCTATTGGCTTTATCAAAGGGTGAGCATATCAATATATATATAAAGTGGATTTAGCATATTTTTCCAAACAGTCAGCAATATCTTTAATCTAATGTATATTTCATTAATTCATACAATGCAATGCTTATTAAGATTCATTATTATAAAAAATATTTAGTAAACATTTAATTAAAAAAGTCTATGAATCTTTTAACATAGCTTTTTTCATTATTATATTTTGTGGGTGAAAAATGTTAAAATTTATAGTCAGAGACATATTGTTTTTTTTTTTTCACTTTCTTTTAACCCCTTGAGTGCTTATGACGGAACCACGCCGTCATGAGTCACGGGCGGCGTGTGCTCATGACGGCGTGCTTCCGTCATGCTGCTGCCGCTCCGCCCACGCGGGACTAATTCCCTGCCTGTGCGGGCGAATTAATGAGCAGGCGTGGTCATGACGGAACCACGCCGTCATGAGCACACGCCGCCCGTGACTCATGACGGCGTGGAGCCGTCATGAGCACCGAAGCGCCGCGCTCACCCCCTAGCCCCCCCGCGCCGCGGCGGAATTCGCGCCGCGGCGGAATTCGCGCCGCGGCGAAGGGGTTAAAAAGATTTAGCCCTGAAAATGCAATAAAATAAACAGCCACATGAGGACCTGGTACTCCAGCTGAAGACCATAGAGTTCCAGCTAGAAGTGCTTTAAAAAATAAAATTTCTCCTACGGTCATGGATTTAATGACCCATGAGACTTACTGTTTTTTGGTTTTTGATGTTGCTGGGGGGCTGCTGGATTCTGTGCAGCCCCCAACAACACTACAAAAAAGCTTGGTAGTGTCCTTCCCTCATCTAGGGGCACTACCAAGTTTAAAAATATAAACAAAAAAGCCCTCACAGGGCATCATGGGGAGCTCTTTTAAGTTTAAGTGAATAATAAATGAGCAGCTTCTGCTGCTCATTTGTTATTCATTTTTGTGTCCTGGTGCCATCCTGGGACGCCCTTTTTTATGTTTATTGTGGATGGGGCTCACAGCCCCCATCTCAAGCCTTTAGGGCCCCAGACAATCCATTTCGGGTACCACTTTTCTTTAATTTAGGGAAGGGGAGTGTGCAGCCCCCATCCCGTGCCTCTACAGACCCAGGGGACCCCATCCTCCAAGGCTGTTTTTTTCATTTGAAGGGAGGGGGTCGCAGACCCCTTGCTCCGAACCTTCAGGGCCCAGGGGACCCCATTTCCTTAGGAATTTTATATTTAAGGAAGGAGGGCACGATTCCCCTGCCAGAGCCAATAGTGGGACCGGGGAACCCATCCCTGGGGCCAAACAATGAACCTACAGGCACGGGGTGTGTGGGCCCTCTCCCTGAGCCACATTGGGCCCCAGGGCTCGCTCCCATCCCCTTGGGCATTTCTTTTTTCAAGGGGAGTGGAGCGTGTGTCACGATTTGCTCCCTGCACTCTCGTGCCCACCACCAGAGGGGTGCATAGTGTGACTTTCCTGTGTTCTAATAAGCTTCAAGATACTCCTCTGCATGCATATCCTGAATTCCATCCATTTGGTCACTATTTGGGAATTGACATCCATTCCCAATCCATGCCGGGTTTTGTGAAAGCCAGCCTGCTCATGCTTGAAGCCAGCCTGCTAATGTTTGACACTCTGTTACCTAGAATTCTCTGCTCACTGCTTTGTCTCCACCCCTGCAGGCCAAGGACGGGTGGAGGAATTCAGCTCACCTGTGGCTGGCAGATGCTAGCCTGCTCACACCTGATGCATGTGATTACTGTGAGCTCTTCTACCCTCCAGCTCCATTCAGGCCAAAGTTGCTCATTGGAGCTGTGTACCGGTGAGACTGATCTTTGTTTCCAGAGCATTAGTTATTCCTTGTTCCTGAGCTGCTGCTGTTTCCCTTGTTCCTGAACTAGCACTGCCTGCAGTGCTACCTTGACTCCTGAGCCTTAGCATTCCTTGTTCTTGAGCTGCAGTAGTTTCCCTTGATCCTGAACTAGCACTGCCTTGAACAGTGCTGCCTTGACTCTTGAGCTTTTGCTCAATTCTAGTTCCTGCTCCAGCACAGCCTTCAGTGCTACTGTGTTTTCTTGATTCCTGAACCAACACTATTCTTGTATACCCTTGTAGCCTCCCCTTCTGTATATCCTTTTCCAGTCCCTGCTTTTCTTCCCATTTCCTTGGTTCCAGTTCTAGTTTGCTGTCTTTCTTTTCTGCTGTCTTGCTTCTATTACCTTGTATGTTTGTTACTTGCTTTCTGCCAAGTGTGCCCTGTGATTTCCTTCCTTTCCTGTTAAGCACTCCTCCTTGCTAGCTCCTTGTCTATTGTGCTTGTGTTTAGTTCTACCCCTTTGCTGTTACTGCCTTGCGTGTTCCTGTTTGATCGCCAGGATCCGTGGGCACAGCTGACTACCTAGGTGGTGTTTCTTGTTCACTGTGAGTATTGTCTTTGAGTTACATTTATAACATCACCATAGGTATAAGCTCCACAGACCCTGCCTTTGCATGCATATCCTATATGTGGGTATTTGCAGTCAGTATCTGTAACAGCAATTGTGGGTGAGGAATGAGCTTCAGTCTTACCGTGTGGAGCTCCTGAATGCTTTACCCCACACTCCCTTTATTGTTAATGTTGTTTTATATATGTGTATTGCACATCCATCCTGGGTGTAGTGATTCTGATTGCTGAACCGCCTCATGAGTGCCTGTCCTTTCTGAGTCTTAGCCATCTTGTTCATTCGTGCAGTCTTCCACTTTGGATCCCTTTTCTCCTCTGACTTCCTGTATGATCCTGGGCAGATCCTGCACTCCTTTTTAGGTCTCGCGCCTAGCGTTGCAGTGCATAGCACTGCTCGCGCAGCGCGAGACCTTTAGAAAGGGCTTCTGAAAACGACCCACACGCTCGTGCGTGTGGTTTTGTTTTCAGAAGCCCACATTGGCTGTAGCGTGCGTTTTTTTTTAAAAAACGGCACACGATTGGGCAAAGGCGGGCGCATGTCCCGCCTTCGCTCCTCCCATTCCCGACGGTGGCCAGAACGCGCAGCAGCGCGCGTTCGCCTCGCTGCCGCGCTCCCTGGCCCCCGCTCCTCTGTGGTGCGCGCGCACCACTGGTTTCGCGTTCGGCTCCTCTGTGGTGCGCGCGCACCAGGTTTCTATTCCGTGCTTGTTCCTCGAGATATCGCCGTCGCCGGGAATGGTAGTCGCAGCCACTCTACTCTTCATGTGAAGCAGCGTCCTCTAACATACAGATCGTTGTTTCTGCTTCTGTGAGTCTGCTTGTTTAAATTAATTTCTTCTTTTATTGGGAGCTGGAATCGCCGAGTCCAATGTCTTACAGCCGCTTCATAGAGCCTACAACCTCTCACTGCTTTATTCCATGAGGGCGACGTGCGTCATACTGCTGATGACGTCACAGCACATACTAATACAGTCGCGCACCGGGTGTCGTCACAGTTCAATCTGTCTCTCTGCTGGTGACGTCACAAAGGAGGCTTGATTACTGCAGCAAGACATCTGCCTGCTGATTACACCACAGCGGACAACGCCTCCATTATTTTGTTTTACTTTAAAATGCATATTTTAGGGATGTAGAACGCAAACGTCACTATATCACTTTGTAGCAGACATTCGTTCAAACTAAAGCAGCATTCATTGGACTCTCTCTCTTGGGGTGTGTTAGAGGTCACCTTTCACCTCTGGTCCCAGGCGTCACACATCCATTAATGAAGGGGGTCAGGGTTGTGCCCTGTGTGAAGTGCTGGACCGGTATGTGCCTGGGGCACCCGTCCCTCACCCCACCCGCTTTCACGATCTCACGCCCCGCTCCTGGGCGGCGCAAGCCTTCAATCTACTCTCTCCCTGCACAGGGTTCAAATGTAAAATCCTTAACCCAGGCCTGTGCTATCTCCCGGAGATCAGTTATAAAGCTCCCTGCACAGGAGCCAGGCTGTGAATGAGTGACAGTTTAGACCCATCTGTCAAAATGGCAGGCCTCGGAAGGGGCTGTGGGTGGACAGCAGACATCTGTGCTGGACACCGACCAGGAGCAGCGGAGCAGGGGATATGCAAGGCCCAGCCAGAAAACATAAGCATCTTGTCACGGTGACCCCGGATGCACGTCACACGGCTCACGTCACTGAGGACAGAAGCAACCCTCAGTGAGTGGGGGAGCAAGCTCTGGCGTAGCAAGGGTGGCACGGGCCCACCAGACTGACACATAACATCTCTAGTCGGAGTTCAGTGGGCCCCGGTGTCGCTGCACCTGCTGTACCTTTGACTTCTGCTCACCTGGAAGCAAGTCACTTCACCCTAGCATGCAGGTCACCTGCGGTTCCCAAAACATATCACGCACCAATGTTAACATACGTTTTTCTTAGACATCCGCAGCTCCTCGAAATGATCTTTACCAATGTTTCTGTCGTGTTCCTGTTAGAAGAATGTGACCCTTATATAATGCTACTATACGGTACAGGCTAATGTCGCGCTGCCCAAGGCCTTGTTCTCGCTTAAGAAAACGTCACACTACTGGCTTAAGTCCCCTTCGTCGTGGCTCAACAGACGTTTTATGTGATTGAATTACACCCCGGCAGGAAGGGCTGGGGAGGTGCAGATGGCTCGGGCCTTTAAAGATAGCGCTGCTTTTCCAGAGAACCAGTAGTGGTAATGGAGCTCTAATCTCGGCTTCAATTGTGTGATCCTAAGCAAAGCGCTGCAGGCGCTGACATTTTACTGCAGCTAAACAAACCGATCACATTTCCAGTGAAGCTGCCAGGGGGCTTTTAATAATAACAAGGCGCTGTGTAAGAAGAGGTGGGGGACAGAGATGAGTGCGCGTGCCCGTTAGGGCACCGCAGCCGCGTGGGCCTCTCTAGAACAGCGCCGAGGGCCCCACAAACTTTGTTTGGAAGGTCATAGGCACGAGGGGGTTCTCCCGTTTCAACCCTCTTTGCGAATACCGTGCATGCTTGTGGGTAACTCGGTGGGTTCGGTGCGTGCTGGAAACATCCACACGTTACAAGTTCAGACCATGACTAGCCTTACATCCTTCCAAAGCCTGATTCTCAAACTGTGACTCGAGAAATATAGAGGCCTAACCGCCACCAATGAAATGCTGAAATTGGCTCAGCCAGTCAGGAAGCATTATCTACACCCTCAGGCTGGGAAGAAAGAGGAGGGTGGGGGGTTGGGGGTTGCTAGGGGGGGCGAGGGGAGTTCACATAAGGCCCTGTCTTCTCCATTATCCGTCTCTCTACTGATATTACAGTCCAGAGCTCTGGTTACCTAGGATAATTCGGTAGGCTACCTCGGAGGGTCAAGCGCCTGCTGCAGAGTTAGCCTGCCACCCTCACAGAATGATTAAAAGGAACACCGCGCGCGAACCAAAAGCCAATTCCTCTTCTGTGGTGAGCAGTGTGAACAGTTCATGTTACCGTGAACAAGAATGCACGTGGCAATGGGAATCGCACTCAGCCCTGATTAATGTTCATCTAGTAAAAGTACTAGATTCTCAGACTTTAGCCCAACGGCCGTCCCAGGACCGGCCCAGTGCGTCACTCTCTTATTTCCTGCACACTTCGGGATACAGGACCACCTTTTGGTGAAACTGAATCTTTAGACTTCCGGTTAACACAACTTGCGTTTCCAGAGAACCAGTAGTGGTAACGGAGCTCTAATCTCGGCTTCAATTGTGTGATCCTGGGCAAAGCGCTGCATTTGCTCGTGTCACGAACCTTTCAATTAACAAAATACAGGTGCGTTTAGAAATAAACTGCTGCTAAGCACTATATAATTGCAATGCAATAGGTCTCACATTTACGCGAGTTTAAGCTATTGCCTTTGTAAATGACGATGTTTTTTATTTATGTTTTAAAAACCAAAACCAAAATACAAGGCATAGCCATTTGCAATGTCAATAGCTCAAACTCGCGTAACTGCGAGACCTATTGCATTGTAAATGCTTGTATTAATCAGTTTTGATCACCCCACGAATCACTGCTAATTTTGCCTCAGCTTATCTTTGCGTGATCTGTTATAATAACGTTCCTTGAAAGTTTGAACCGGTCCTTTCACAGTTCCCCGGTGCATGCTAAGGTTGGGTGAGTGCTGTATGATAAACCCACCACACCAAAGCACACTAGACACGGGCACAGCGGCGCTCGAGGCGAAGAACGGATTCAGACGGAGAAATCCGAAGTGTTCTCACAGAGATAAGAAAGTACTTCAGATCTCTGTACGGGCTTTCAGCATCCTTTGTTCAAGCGCATCCCCCGCTTAGCGCTGCGAAGTCTTTGCATCAGAATTTGAACAATAAAAAGCTGCCAAACACAGCAGTAACGTGGCATAATCTGTTTATGAATTTTAATCGTTCAATTGGCATTTGGCACTGATCTATTCTCCGATATTTCCAAGAGCAAAAGAAATTCCACGATACGCTCCCAAGCATGGGCTTCCCGAAAACGAATCTGCGATCTGTGTGCATAAAAAAACAAGGACAGTGTCCAGTTTTCCTGCCGCTGGCAACTGGCCCCCCTCTCTTTGTTCCCCCTCTTCCCTCTCTTTCTGTCTCGCTCCTCCTCATTTAGTGAAAACAGCTTATTACCTTCTCTTTCCTCCTTTCGTTTATTTGCTCCCCTGTGAAATGGATCCCAAAAAGAAAAACACTTTTGCTGGAAACGTCGTCTTTTTCTGACATTTTTTAATTTTTAAGTGCAGCCTCGGGGTGGAGAGAAATAAAACATTCAAAATATGAAAAATAACTAAGTAACTAACTAGCAAGATAGAGTGGTTGCAAGGTGGCCAGATTGATTTATTCACTCCTAAACACATTAGTGCCACTTTACAGTGTTTGCCAGTGAAGCGCTACTTTTGTTTTCTCGTCGCTCTTTGAACAACATTGTTTTCCCTTGGTGGAAAAGTGCACTATTCCTGGAGGTACTGAAATACCTGCTTGATGGGTGAATTGGAAAACAAAATGCATACCGTGGCTCTGTATTTACAAATGTGGTCTTTTTAAACCATACTGCTTACGTTTTGTAAGAATATAAGCAATGGGCATTGAAGCGGATTCCTTCTGGGCCCTGTGGTCATGGCCTTAACTTTTCAGGCAAAAGCACTCACTAATTTCTGAATAATGAGTGTAAAAAGAACAAGCATTTGCAATGCAATAGGTCTCGCATTATTAAAGTTTGAGCTATTGGTGTTGCATTATTTAGCAATGCCAATAGCTCACACTTTAATAATGCGAGACCTATTGCATTGCAAATGCTTGTTCTGCTTTATTTTCTACCCAGTCACCAGTCTTTGCCCAAGTCCCTGACTGTGTCCCAGACAGTCCCGGACAGTCCTTGACAGCGTGCAGCCCCCTTCCTGAGCCAATAGTGGCCATGGGACCCTATCAGCCAGGGCCCTCAGTGGACACCCTGGTGCCCAACTGGGGTACCCACAGCACACACCATTAGGTGCTGCAGGTGGAGCCTGAGGGCCCCCGCAGCCCTGTTGGCTCCCCACATGCACCCATCCTGGCAGGACCAATCTGAGTTTCATACCAGCAAGAAGTCCACCTTGTTGCAGTAGTGTGGGGGGAATGTGGGCACTATTTAATTTCTCTGCCTTACTCAATTATAAGTAGTCATTTGCCTCCTACCCAAAGTGCATTGACCAAGGATGAGGGGAGTTTAAACAGCTAACAGTATGTTCCCCATGACCTATTCCCAGTAACTAATAGGTTACCGAAGAGGATGCTAGCTGCACAAGTCTTCTGTGGCCACCAGCATTTTGCGGGACATAGAAGACCAAAGCATTTCTCAGCTGCCCCACCGTGTCTTCACGCTTGAATGTAGCACTGGGGCAGTGACAGCTTCCGTATAAGTGGGGCTTCGCCAATGTTCCTTGGACAAGGCAGGAGCTGTGAGTGTAAGGGGTCAATGGGCAAGGCAATGTGTGATATAAATATACTTCCCTGTACTTGTCAAGGCACTGGGTGAATGCATGAACAGAGGCCTTGTGTATGGCGGAATGATTATAAAAGCTACCCACACCTTTGCACAAGACCATTAGGCTAGGAGATGGGGAAGCAGTCAGGGAGTCAAAGCCCACTCCACATTTGTGGGAGGCAGAGGGTTAAGAAGAAATATTAAACTTTAAACACCTTCTCTTTGGTATGATCTTTGCAGTTGTTCTACAAAATCTGCAAAAATTACAAAAAATAAACATCCCTCATCCTTTCGCTAAGCAGGGGAGAAGAAGAAAATACACTTCCCCGCCCTAGGCAGTGTGAGGAGTTTCTGGTCCATAATATCTCCCGTGTATGGTGGGGGGGCTATTTAATAATATAGCCCTGCCCTTCTTGAAAAAGGCTAGGGTTGAAGGTGGCACTGCCCCCTCAACCATTGGTAAATGCGGGTGGGTCAATAAATAACCCACCGACCACACATGTGACAAAACTGCAATTGGATTTTCTATCCAATGGAAGAATTCACTTCTTCAAATCAACATTTAGGGATTCTGAGATATTATTGTGTTGTTGGTGCAATACTGCAGACTCCCAGAGATAGGAAGCAGGAAGGAGGACTTGGTAAAGCGTATGACTTCTTTTAAACTTGGGATGTCTTTGTTATACCATGGAGCATAACTTCAAATAGGACCGCCATCTGGGAGCCCATGCCAGCAATCCTGGTGCTTGGAAAGAACTGCCTGGCATCTCTCACGATTCTATGAACTCTGCACTTTAAAACTACCCCTTGGCCACCCTATTGAGGAATGGCATGCCCTCCATTCATGAAACAGCATGGCTAGGCGGGCATTAGATTCCCACGTATTTTTAACTCTGAGTGCACTTGCACCTCTTGGCAACAGTCCATATAAACAACACTCCCGCCATACAATTCCTTTAGGTTCAAGTCAACACACAGCCTGTGTTCGCTACCGCTCTGCTGTTGGGGGTGCTGACTCCACAGGCCCCCTCACCCTACAGTCACAGTGCTACTATGTTACACAGTCGGCACTTCATAATGTCCCCCACTGCCCCCCACACTCCCAGCCCCCAAATGTGCACATCTGAAGGGAGCGGAAGCATCTGAATAGGCGAGGAGGGATATTTGCCTAATTTATTGACTTGAATAGCGTGAAGCCGCCGTTACATCTTCCCACAGCTCTGTGATAGGGTTAATGGAACCAAGAATTCTCTCCCCACCCCTCCCCTCTCCACCCCTTCTTACACAGGCTCTGTTTTCAATTAATTCCTCCTTTCTTCTTTCCTTTACTCTAAGTTGCCCCCATTACATTTGAGAGCCCCTGCCAGCCTCCTTGTGTGTTATATAAATGTTTCTGCTTTGCTTAATTAGCCTTTCTTCCTTGATGTCATTGAAGGCGCGCCAAGCTCTCCAGCGGTAAATAGTCCCCTCTGGAACAAGTGGAAGGGACTTTTGGGAGGAAGAAAAACCCTTTTGCCAGCGTTGAGAACACAGAATGGCGCTCCAGCACTGGGCCTCAATCGCTGCTTTGTCCAGTTACCCCCTGGCCCCTCAAGCCGCCAGTTCCGCTTCACTCCCAGCCACAGCTAATAATCTCATTAAGAGAATGCTTTGTGCTGTAGCTGCCACTTGATTTGCCATATGAGGGGTGCAGAGAACAATGTATATAATTAAATAGACAGACAGACGAACGGACGGACGGATGAATGGATTTACGGACGGACAGACAGTCAGACACTATTTATTTGACTGTCGGGTGTGGAGAGGGGTGTTGACTCAGGCGAGGTGAACATAACCCTCGCACTCCGCCCCACTCCCACATATATGCAACATTCCCCATACTGTATTCCTCCTCATGAAAAAGCCAACGTACACGCTTGTCTTGTGGTGGTCATTTGTTGGCCGCAGTTTATTAGGAATACAAGGAAACATGTATATACTTTGCATATTTTGCATGTTATGTTATAACAAACTTCCTTGGTATTGTCTCTTGGCCCTTCTGGGTCGTTTTCTTTGGTCGATTGGGTTTGCGCTCTTTTTTGCGCGGGGAGGGAGTAGCTTCTGTCCCGGAGTTAGGCCACAACTCGTTACCTTGTCCGACTCTTGTTGTGCCCTGCCGTCCGGCGGGGGCTGGGCTGCGAGCGCCGTCTCCGTTTGCTACCCCCCCCCTCTTTGGTAGGCCAACTCACCCAGCCGTGAGGCATCCCAAAGTGAGTGGTCCTACACACCGCCCTTAGGCCGACTCACCCAGCCGTGAGGCATCCCAAGGTGAGTGGACCTATTCTGGCACACCGCCCTCTGGTGTGCCTCCGTACCAACCGTTATCAGCGTAGTTCTTCGCCCAAGCCTTGCTTGTTTCTCAGCCCTGCGACATTGCTGTTCCTTAGGTGTGGGTGGGTGGGACAAAAAGGTTCCGACGCCGATGCTGCTCCCCCGCTCCGTGAAGATAGGAGCTTACTAGGGGGAGCAGCGCTTATATGCCCCCCCACTTGCTTTCCAGCCAAGGTAGGCGTCTTCCCCTATTGGGGGGTTCATATCCCGCCTGGGCCCCCATTGGCCGAGGGGGGCGGCGCCTCTTTGGCGGCCGCCGCGGGGGGGGCCCGGGTGTTTTTCCATCTTTTCTGTCGTTTTGCGTGCCAAAACCAGCCCCAAACTAGTTCTGTCCGGGGGCACGGCGCTAGTTATGGCGCCGGCTCTCTAGCCCCCTTTGGGGGCAGCCTCTGCAATAACCCTCGCACTCCGCCCCACTCCCACATATATGCAACATTCCCCATACTGTATTCCTCCTCATGAAAAAGCCAACGTACACGCTTGTCTTGTGGTGGTCATTTGTTGGCCGCAGTTTATTAGGAATACAAGGAAACATGTATATACTTTGCATATTTTGCATGTTATGTTATAACAAACTTCCTTGGTATTGTCTCTTGGCCCTTCTGGGTCGTTTTCTTTGGTCGATTGGGTTTGCGCTCTTTTTTGCGCTGGGAGGGAGTAGCTTATGTCCCGGAGTTAGGCCACAACTCGCTACCTTGTCCGACTCTTGTTGTGCCCTGCCGTCCGGCGGGGGCTGGGCTGCGAGCGCCGTCTCCGTTTGCTACCCCCCCCTCTTTGGTAGGCCAACTCACCCAGCCGTGAGGCTTCCCAAAGTGAGTGGTCCTACACACCGCCCTTAGGCCGACTCACCCAGCCGTGAGGCATCCCAAGGTGAGTGGACCTATTCTGGCACACCGCCCTCCGGTGTGCCTCCGTACCAACCGTTATCAGCGTAGTTCTTCGCCACGCCGTCTGGGAGGCTTCCGTCTCCCCACGGCTCCCCCAACTACGTCCTGCGCCACTTCATTTGCAACCTGCTAAGGCCATGGCGCCCCAAAGGTTGCTCCAAAACACTCCCATGCCTTCCTCAGATAGGTGCACTCCATCTTTGGCATAGAATTCCGGGCGACCCGTGTGGATGAGCCCGTGTCTGACCGTTTCCAGGCCATTTGTTCTGCAGAATTTGCTCACTGTGAGGTTGAGCTTCTTACGGGAGTTCTCGACTGCTTTCTGAGATTCTGCCCCGCGCCATTCGTTTCTGCTGATCAGCTCTGACCAGATAATGGCGGTGCTCCCGAAGGCCCTAGCTGCCTCCGTGAGATCTTTCTGGATGTCGTGGAGGAGTGCTTTCCTCCCGAGTCTGGCCAAATCGTTCCCCCCTAGGTGTATGATCAAAACATCCGGATGCCACGCCGCTTCTGCCTGCAAGTCTCTGAGAGTTGCCGGCAGCTGTTCCCATCTCATTCCCGGTTGGCCAAACCACCGTATGCAGGTGCCCACTGGCCGTTTTCCCATAGAGTGGCCCCCACGCCGCCACCAGGCTTCCATCCGCGTTATAAACGAGTGCCCCACCACCCACACCAGGCGCGGTCTCCTTCCTGTCAAAGTAATGAAAACAGACAGTCACTCCCAGTTTGTCCTGGGGCCGGGCGCCCTCCTTTGTTCCCCCTGGTGTGTCCTGTGGGTCATAGCATCTGTGGCCTCACGTACGTTTTGTATGCCCTTGACCGCCATCTCCCTACTGCCTGTATTCCGGCCTCGGTCATCCCATGCTGCGCGCCAGTCGTGGCAGCCCCTATCCGAAATGAATGGGACCCAAAGCCCCTCGTGGGCAGCCCTGCCCTGCTTATTGCGAGGCGTAATATTGCTGTAAATTGGAACTTGCTCAGTTGCGTTCCATCTCTGTGTTTGAACAGGGGACCCCCTCCGGCCGGCCGCACCACCATGAAAGCGAGCAGGCAGCACACCGCGCAGCAGTTGTGATCCTCAATGCATTGTAGCCTTACCATTACCCCTTTGCCGGCTTGGTCAGTTTTCGACCACCTTAATCGAATCTCTACTCCCTTTGCTCTGGGGGTTACGTCGCTTGCTTGTAAACAGCGTTCTGCCGGGCCCACCCTTGAGGGGGCTACTAACTGGCTGAGGCGGAAAGCCCCGAAGAAGGCGGTGGCGAATGCGGCCCTAAACAGGAGGTGCTCGAAGCTGTCCGTTGTTATGTCCCCTAGTGTCCCCAACAACAAACCAAGTTTCTTGAAGTCTATCGGGCGCCTGGTGTCCTTCCTTGTGCCCTCCTTTCGTCTCCACCCTTTCATTGCCGCTTTGATGTAATGGGATGCAACTGGGTCCTGCCCTGTCTCTAATTTTGCGTAGTATGCCACGGCAGCCAGGTGGGCCTGCGCCCATGACCTGGACTTCTTGCCATTAAATGCCCACTGAATGAATTGTTCGGTTGCCCTGCGTGTGGCCCCCCCGTCGCTCAGAGACTGGATGCCCCCTACCCTCATTACTGTCCCCACATACTTCTTGAATCTCCTGGCCGCTTCCGGGGCAAGTGCATGGTGGACCAGCTCCGACAGGTCTACCCCGCCAGGTCCCACAGCTGTCTCGGGAAAGGGGTCATGACCTGCGCTGCCCCCGGTGCCAGCTCCCTGAACCTGTCCGTTCTGGCTCTGGACAGGGCGTCTGCCACTTCGTTCTCCACCCCTGGGACGTGGCGTGCTCGTAGGTCTATGTTGCCTTCCAGCTGTAATGTAACCAGTCGGCGCATTAGTCGCAGAGTGTCTGGGCACCTAGCAGACCCCCTGTTAATGGCCTGTTCTACGCCCTTGTTGTCTGACCATAGTGTTAGTTTCATGTTCTGCAATTCTTTCCCCCAGATCGTCAATGCCACTATGATCGGGAATAATTCTAGGAAGGTAATATTGTTGGTTATACCCAGTCTGTGCCAGCTGCCGGGCCAATGACCTGCGCACCATTGGCCTCCTAGGATCGCCCCAAACCCCGTGCTGCCAGATGCGTCTGTGTATAGCTCGATCTGTTTATTAGTTACCCAACCTTCCCTCCAGATCAGTAAGCCATTAAAGTCTGCCAGAAAAGTATCCCACATCACCAGGTCTTTCTTGACCTCTGCCCCGAGTCTGACGTGGTGATGCTTCTGTGTGAGCCCGCGGGTCAATTGGGTCAATCGTCTGGCGAATACCCTACCTGCTGGGATTACCCTGGTTGCAAAGTTAAGCTTGCCTATTAACCTTTGGAGGTCCCTCAGCGTTACCTTCTCGTGCCCGCAGAGGCTCCTAATGTCTTGCCTAAAATCCTCCACCTTCTCTGGAGGGAGCCTGGATGTCCCGGTGACGGAATCTAGCTCTATTCCTAGGAATGTGATTTTTGTCGCCGGACCCTCTGTTTTTTCCCCTGAAAGGGGGATCCCTAGCTCCTCCGCCAATCCCATGAATGCCTTTAGAGTGTCGCTGCACTCCGCTGATGCCGCCGGGCCTGTGAAAAGGAAGTCGTCTAAGTAGTGGAGCTTCCCGCCTGCCGGGTGCCTATCGTGCAGTGCCCATTCAATGAAGGTGCTAAACTTCTCAAAGTATGCGCATGATACTGAGCACCCCATTGGCATCGCTTTATCGAAATAGAGTTTCCCGTCCCACTGGAAACCCAACAAGTGAAAGCTTGAGGGGTGGACTGGGAGTAGGCGGAAAGCGGACTCAATGTCTGCCTTTGCCATGAGGGTCCCTCGGCCAGTTGCCCTAACTAGATCTATGGCATCGTCTATTGTGGCATAACTTACTGAGCAGACCTCTGTGCTAATCCCATCGTTTACTGACGTACCGTCTGGGAATGATAAGTGGTGGATTAATCGGTATTGGCCCTGCTCTTTTTTGGGGACCACCCCTAACAGAGAGATCACCAGATCCTTGCCCATCCGGGCGGGGAGGGGTCCTTCTATTCTACCCAATAGCTTCTCCTTCTCTATTTTCTTAGCCACTACTCCCGGGTGCTGTAATGCAGATTTTAGGTTCTTCCCACTGCCTGAGGGGAGGGGGCCCCTGAATGGGATGGGGAAACCATCTTCAAAGCCGTGGACCAATATCTCGGCGTCTGACTGGTCGTGGTATCCGTTGGCTAGCCTGCGCAGTTTGTGCGTGTCAATGGGGGACCATGCTAGCCTGAAAGTTTGCAGTCCTGCTGTCCCCTTGGTGCCCCCAGTGTCTGACTCACTACTTCTTTCTCTCTTTCTTGTCTCCTTTATGTTCTTTCCTGCGCCTGCATCCTGCCGCCGGGTGCCTTCCTCCACATGATGAGCATATGTGCTGGAATTTACACGCTGCCCCGTATGTGCATTCGTTGGCCTCGAACTTCCAGCATATTGCCGGTGGCCCGCTGTTCTGTGTTCCTTTCCCTGCGCTGAATTGTTTGGGTCTATGAAAAGGCCTCCCTTTCCCCCTGTGAGATGACCCCCGAAAGGACTGCTCGTTTTTTCCTACCCATGTCTTCTCCTCCCTCGCTACCATCATTTTGTGAATAAAACCTGAGACATCCTCCTCATTCCACTCCATTTCTGGGTGGGTCTGCATTTTTAGCCTGAACCCCTTATCGTACGCTAGCCACGCGTCGCCCGGGAATTGCCTCTGTGCGTTGTGGATGTTGGCCTCATAAAGCCACAGGTCGGCTGCGCAGCGCGGGAATTTCTCGACTATTATACAAGCCATTATTCGAAGTGCGTCTAACCAATTGTCAAAGTTCCTCTCCTTACGCTCCTTCCTCCTTTCCCTCCTATCTTCCTCTTTTTTATCACAGGTTGTCAGATCAAGTCCTTCTAACTGTATCTCTAGTAATGAGAAAATGTCGATGAATTCCTTCCTCCAAATTCTCTCCTTGACTGCTAGCGGTATGAAACTTGCTAACCCTGTGGCCCTGGTAGTCAATGACGCGGGGCCCGGTGACGGCCGTGTATATCCCTCAGGTACCGCTACTGCCGCCGCAGGTGTGGGTGCTGGGGTTGCGCTCCCCCAAGCCACCGTGGGGGACCCTATGTCTATCCTTACCCCTGCTGAGGCCTGCTCCCCCATGCGGTGCCGGCATGCCAGGCCTGGGGCTAACAGGTGCCATGGCAGCCCCGAGGTATCTTCCTCCCCCTGGGTTACTGTCGTATCCCCCCCCTGAGTGAGCCCCTGCCGCCCCTCAGCCTGCGCCCCTGTTGCCCCTGCGCCCTGTATGCCTAAGCCCTGTAGCAAAAGCGGCGCCATAGTTCTGAAGCATTCCTGTACAATCGCGCTGATATGCTCACCACTTGCTGTTGTGTCCCCTGTCCTCTGGCTTGGCCTCGCCGCCGCCGTGTTGGCTACAGGTGGCTGGGCCCTAATCTGGGGAGCCTTCCTGGGCACCGCTGCCTCCGCGAGCTTCGCCGGTGCCCTCCTCCTTCTCTTGGCTGTCGGTGCGCTGCTGCTGCCCTGCTGGTTGCTTGGACCCTCGCCGGCGTCGTGCAGCAGGTGAGGCTGCAGCCAGTCGCTCCCGTGTACCTCCGATGCTGCCCGGATCTTTCTTAGCAGCTCATTCAGGTCCTCCTGCTGCTGCACATTGCTCCCCCTTTTTGCCATTCCTTCTGTTATTGTGCTGCCAAAGCGGGGTGCTGCCGCTGGTGTCTGCACCAAACCGGTCTCCTGGTCCTAGCGGGGTGCTGCCGCCGTCTGATGCACCAAACTTGACCTACTATCCTGGGAGAGCTGCTGCTGGATTATTAACACCCCTATTGCTGGTTGGGGAATTCCTTCTAGCACCGTGTAACTGTGCCCAAAGCGGGGTGCTGCCGCTGGTTATCTGCACCAAAAACCGGTCCTCTAGCTATTCGAGCGTGTCCCTTTAAAACCCCCAGCTGCTCTTCCCTTCCTGCGCCCCCAGGCGGAGACCTCACGCGTCTCTGGCGTCCCTCGGTAAGTGCCGGCGGTGAGGTGCGCTGTTCCTGATGTCCTCAGCCACCCCCCCCGGCAAACCAGCTCCTACGCGCACATGCAGTGTGCCCCAACCTGGCGTAGGCGCACCCTCTCGCCTGCTCACCGCGTCTGTTGCCCGCTACCTCAGTCGGCTTCAGCAGCCCTCCGGTGTCGGCGGCAACCTGCTGCTCCTCCCTGCCGCTCGGACGCCCAGACGGTGATGCGGGGTGAGCCGGTGGCGCGGGGTGGGCTCCCGCTCATCCTCTTCCTGCTTTTTGGCTCCCCAACGGTGACGCGGGGTGTGACGGCGACGCGGGGTGGGCTCCCGCTCGTCTTCTTCCTGCTTCCCGCCCTAAATGGTGACGCGGGATGGGCTCTCGCTCGTCGCCTTCCGGGATCGCCTTCTTCCCGGTTTCTCGCTTGGGCCGGGGGTTCGTCGCAGCAAGCGGACTCTCGAAGGTGAAGCGGGGTAGGCTCCCGGTCGTCTTCTTCTTGCCCGCGGATACTTGGTTACTGGGGCAGTGTCGGCTGGTACTTCGGCCGGGCAGGGCTTCGCCTTCCCACAACCCACGGTCTCCACAAAAAGGTTCCGACGCCGATGCTGCTCCCCTGCTCCGTGAAGATAGGAGCTTACCTGGGGGAGCAGCGCTTATATGCCCCCCACTTGCTTTCCAGCCAAGGTAGGCGTCTTCCCCTATTGGGGGGTTCATATCCCGCCTGGGCCCCCATTGGCCGAGGGGGGCGGCGCCTCTTTGGCGGCCACTAGGGGGGGGGCAGGTGTTTTTCCATCTTTTCTGTCATTTTGCGCGCCAAAACCAGCCCCAAACTAGTTCTGTCCGGGGGCACGGCGCTAGTTATGGCGCCGGCTCTCTAGCCCCCTTTGGGGGCAGCCTCTGCAATTCTGTGTCGTGATGCTCCACCCCTCCTTCAACAATGGTAATAAATAGCTTATTATATGTTGCACAGTTGCAGAGAAGGTTTAAGCCCTGCAATTTGTTTTGTGTACTTGTTTTAAGGAAACAGTCAGAGGCTACATATGCACAATATTGCAAAACCACATTCAAGAGACCTTGTGACTTATAGAAGAGCTGTTTCCTGTGCAAAGTAACTTTTACATCCAAAATGTGAGACACTGAAATGTCAGTTTTGTTGCACTGTGGAAATGTAAAAGAGAGTGCAATACAGAGAGAGTGACCATGAGAGACAACGAGGCAAAGAAAGGAAGGTAGAATTAAGGGAAATAGTGATTCCGAAAAGAGAAGCAAAGACTGTGGGGATCAGAGCTTAAGGAAGATGGGGAGGAAGAAGACACAAGAGAGAAATAGGTAGAAATTGAGGCGGTAGAAAGAAAAGAAGATGGAACACATATTAGAAATGGAGAGGGACGAAGGAAGAGGCAGTAAAATAGAAAGAGTAAAAGGGATGGGGGAAGAGTGGGTCGGTTAATGTACACTTTTTTGTCAGTGATGAGCCGATATTTGTCCTATGGGCTGAGGCTCTCCTTCGTGCCCGCATTACGCACGAGGCAGGAATGGTCTGCAGTGATTTTTTGTAGACGTTTGTCCGTGTTTCACTTCCGAATGAGCATTGTCAAGTGACCTGAGTGCTGATTCTGAAGCGTGTGCAATCCTTCCAAAGACAGTATGTGCAAGATAAAGATACAGAGTGGAAGATGGAGCGAGGAGAAACGGAACAGGTGAGACAGATGGAAAGAGAAAGAAAAACCGAAAGAAATGGGGACAAAGTGTGACAAATCGCGAGAAGATGAGTGAAAGGTTTTAAAAAGAATAAGCCATTTATATAAATGAGAGTCCAAGGGAGACGGGACGTGGCTATCAATAATAGAGCGGGTGCAGTGACACCGAGGGCCTGAGGGGGACATCTTCGCCCCAATAGGGCAACTACTTCAGTACTTAACCCAACAAAGGAGGCCCATTTTGCTTACTTGCATTTGGGCACCAGGGCCTGTATTATGGATATGCGCACTTTCCATTTTGTGCCCAGGAGCACTTTAAAGCAGGTGTGCAGTGTGCAAACATGGAATGTGCGCCCTATCAGGAAGAATGCATTACCATCCAGGCAGCCACGAACTCCCGCTGCCCCAAGCAGCGCATTCAAGAGAAACAGGAAGCAGCTGTTTAAAAGATGCCCCATGTTTCTCTGTGCAGGCGGCAGCCCGCTTGAATTTGTAAAAGGGATTAGTGGTCCCCTTAGAGATTAGAGATCCACTTGCAGGCGGGTCCAGTGAGTGACTGCACCCGCCTGCAAGGGGGTGTCTGGGGGGGTCCATGGGACCCCCTTTCATCCCTTTAGAGGGCTGCATTTAGAAGGCGCACTGAAAGTGCACCACGTCGGTAATAAGGCGGAGGCAAAGAGATCCCTCCATTTGCATCAGGCCACTCCCCCATGCACATGAGGGAACGCCCTCTAATGATAGTGTTGGCGCTGTTTGTGCACCAGTGCTATCTGTATTACAAAAGGGGCCGCACAAGCATCTGCGGCCCCCTCTCTAATACCAAAATGCCACGGGGTGCAAAAAAGCAGGCGCAAATGCCCGTTGCGCCCCGAGGCGCTTGTGTAATACGGCCCCTAGAATCCTTGCTACGCCACAGCACGGGAGTTGTTTATTGCTGGGCAGGCAAGCAGCTAAAACACAGGGGTAGTGGCTGTCCAGTCTCTGTCCTTTGGAGTAACGCAGGCCCTGCATTATGACCTGCTCACCTTTTCAGCTGCCTCTTTCTAATGAAAAGGCTTACACTGGCAAAACACTGGTATATCCCCTTACTTATCCAGCCATTACTTCATCTGCTTACTCACTCATTTGTCTATGCACCCTACCAGGGCCACTGGAATTATCAGGCAGGGGAGAACCAAATTATGTGGCAAGGTTGAGTAAATTATGCGTCATGAAAAGGCACATTATGCAATGTAATGCCTCACATTTTATAATAGTATTACTTCATTATTTTGATATTTTTACATTTTCTAACACTGTTTGGCAATTGGTTGCAGCTCATTAGAACTAGTTTTACACCCAAAATATAGCCATGAACAACAAAAAGAAAAACATTGACCCTTCTCCAAGGGACATCCACTGCGTGACAAGACGTCACTGCATTTTTACTAACTTTTGAACCGTTTGAGCTAGAAACAATTTTTTTTGTTAAACTCTGGAAATTTTGCAGCATAGGTTGACTTATGTGGCAAATGCCGCAAATTTATAATAATGCAAAAAACTTCTCAGCCACACAATCATATAATTCCAGCTGATCACTCATTCATCCGGCCAAGATCATCAATCCAGCAAGTGCTCAGCTTCCTGCTCATCTATACATCTATGCAATCACACCAACACTCACCAATCCATCAACAGTCACTGACTCTTACAGACGCACATACAATCCAGCCATTCCACCCTCACTCCCACCCATTCTTATAACAAAAACACATACACAGACACACACACACACAAATTCACCTAATAATTAAAAAGCAGTCACCTATACAAAATATCTAGGCCTGTTGACTTTAGCAATGCTTGTAGGTGGCACTGTAGCTGAGCAGAGCAGCCCATGCAATAGGATGTAACTGCAGCTCGTAAGAGTTTGGATGGCTGTCTACACACTGAATGGTGCTCATTTTTGCTGCTTAGTGTTTTGGCTGTTGCTCCTTCAAATGATCCGACAGCTCAGTGGTTAATGGTTGAGTTTCATGAATATGAAAAATCCCAAAATTTAGGTTGTGGAGTCAAACCTCGTACAACTGCTAGGTCGGCCTTTCATCATTCCAAGATCGATATAGCAAGCACCACTAAATTAGAGGCGATTATTTTCTCAGTACTTTTAGTTGCAAGAGTGAAGCAGCAAGCACAATGTAAACAGGTTCTTGGTTGTCTGCTGTGATGTCTGCAAGCGTTGCTGACTGGGAGCACAAAGGGTTCAGCTGTTTGTGTGTGTGTCATCTGGCAACTATTAGGAAAATCCTTGTTTAATGAAAGCAGCGCTGGTACGGGGATCTGCAGCGAAGCATGTGATGTTGAAGATGCAGAAAGACTGCAAACTATTAAAATGTTTTACATTTTTAAGAGAAGCCATCCCTCTTTCCAACGCATCCGGAAAACGTTGTTGGCAAGCTAAGGGTTGGATCCACACATATTTGGCTGAATAGACATAGACATAAACCTTGAAAAATTCAGGACTCACACATGCGTAAAATATTTGATTCACAAAGTCAGATTCGTCAACAATGTACCTTCAAACGCATATGCCATTTTTGTATCATGCAGTCACAGCTTATGGATAATCATAAAGATAGGGGGACCAATTCACAAAGATAAATATACACATGCAAATTTACTCACACGTATATTTACTACGGCGCCTAGTTGAAACTCCCCCCCCCATTTTTTTGCTATTCACCATTTCCAAGTAGACAGTTATACATGGGTGTAGACTTTCATGTCTCCATCTCCTCAATTGAATTTATAACACAAGTAACTTTACAAATGTATTATAAATTCCGCCTAGCTGCAGTCACCTCCACCATGGACATAGGGATCTCCTTATGGGGTGGATAGAGAAATGTAAGAAAGTTTCCTTTAGAAATAAATAAAAAACATCTAATGTGTAACATAGATGTATATTCATTTAAATATCTACCATTAACCTGAAAACAATTAAATCAAATTGTATATCACATTATATCCTCAAATTAAATAATAAAATAATTGTAAAATATTAATTTGTTAAAATATTATTTTTAAACAATAATTGAAAAATATTCCCTTCATTGAAATATTTATGTTTAATTACTGAGTAGTAAATGTTCGTAAGTTATATATTTAATTAATGTAAATGTTTTTTACAAAAGTTTAAAAGTATAATGTATTTTTTATTAATCAATCAATCAATCAATCATGTCACTTATAAAGCGCACTACATACCCGCGAGGGTCTCAAGGCGCTGGGGGAAGAGGGGGGTGGTGCTGCTACTGATCGAAGAGCCAGGTCTTGAGGAGTCTTCTGAAGGCCAGTAGGTCTTGGGTCTGTCGGAGGTTGGTGGGGAGGGTGTTCCAGGTCTTGGCGGCGAGGTGGGAGAAGGATCTGCCGC
This sequence comes from Calotriton arnoldi, assembly GCA_963921515.1. Classification (NCBI taxonomy): domain Eukaryota; kingdom Metazoa; phylum Chordata; class Amphibia; order Caudata; family Salamandridae; genus Calotriton; species Calotriton arnoldi. The sequence continues at coordinate 88,225 of CAWUFW010020295.1, read as the reverse complement.
CGGCGGTCGTTTTCCGGATGCGGGGGACTGTGGCGAGGGCGAGGCTGGTCGAGCGGAGCTGGCGGGTGGGGGTGTAGAAGCTGAGTCGTCTGTTGAGGTAAGCTGGTCCGGAGTTGTGGAGTGCTTTGTGTGCGTGGGTGAGGAGCTTGAAGGTTATCCTCTTGTTGACAGGGAGCCAGTGCAGGTCTCTCAGGTGGGGTGTGATGTGGCTGCGTCGGGGGATGTTGAGGATAAGACGTGCAGAGGCGTTCTGGATGCGTTGCAGCCGTCTCAGGAGCTTAGCCGTCGTTCCTGCATAGAGGGCGTTTCCGTAGTCCAGCCTGCTGGTGACGAGGGCCTGGGTGACTGTTTTTCTTGTTTCGGTGGGGATCCACTTGAAGATCCTGCGGAGCATTCGGAGGATGTTGAAGCAGGATGAGGAAACGGCGTTGACCTGCTTAGTCATGGAGAGGGTGGGGTCGAGGATGACCCCTAGGTTGCGTACGTGGTCGGTGGGTGGCGGGGCTGTTCCCAGTGATGTTGGCCACCAGGAGTCGTCCCAGGCTGAAGGGTTGGAACCAAGGATGAGGACCTCCGTCTTGTCCGAGTTCAGCTTCAGGCGGCTGGTCCTCATCCATTCGGCGACGGCCTTCATTCCTTCGTGGAGGTGGGCTTTGGCGGTGTGAGGGTCTTTGGTGAGGGAGAGGATCAGCTGGGTGTCGTCGGCGTAGGAGATGATGTTGAGGTTGTGCTGTCGGGCGACGTGGGCGAGGGGTGCCATGTAGATGTTGAACAGCGTTGGGCTGAGGGAGGAGCCTTGGGGTACGCCGCAGATGATCTTGGTGGCCTTGGATCAGAAGGGGGCGAGTCGGACACTTTGTGTTCTGCCGGAAAGGAAGGATGTGGTCCAGTCCAGGGCCTTCTCTTGGATCCCGGCGTGGTGAAGGCGTGTTCGTAGTGTGTGGTGGCAGACCGTGTCGAAGGCGGCTGATAGGTCCAGGAGGATGAGGGCTGCTGTTTCTCCGTTGTCTAGCAGGGTCCTGATGTCATCGGTGGCGGCGATGAGGGCGGTTTCGGTGCTGTGGTTGCTGCGGAAGCCGGACTGGGAAGGGTCCAGGATGTTGTTCTCCTCGAGGTAGCGGGTCAGTTGTTTGTTGACGATTTTCTCGGTGACCTTCACGGGGAACGGGAGCAGAGAGATGGGTCGGAAGTTCTTGAGGTCCTTGGGGTCTGCCTTGGGTTTCTTGAGTAAGGCGGTGATCTCGGCGTGCTTCCAGCTTTCCGGGAAGGTTGCTGTCTCGAAGGAGATGTTGATTATTTTCCGGAGATGGGGCGCGATGGCTGTACTGGCTTTGTTGAAGATGTGGTGAGGGCACGGGTCTAGCGGTGAACCGGAGTGGATGGTGTTCATGATCTCGCTGGTGTCCTCGTCGTTGATGTTGGTCCAGGAGAGCAGGCGGTTGGTGGTTGTGGGGGCAGTGGTCTCGGTGGTTGCCGGGGCGGTCGTGGTGTTGAAGCTGTCGTGGATGTCGGCGATTTTGCGGTGGAAGAAGGTGGCCAGTGAGTCGCACAGGTCTCGTGACGGCTGGATGTCGTTGGTGTTGGAGCTGGGGTTGGAGAGTTCCTTCACGATGTTGAAGAGCTCTTTGCTGTTGTGTGCGTTGTTGTCTAGGCGGTCTTTGAGTGAAGCCCTTTTGGCGGATCTGATGAGGTGATGGTGACTGCGGGTGGCGCTCTTGTGGGCGGCGTAGCTGTCCGCTGTCCGTTCGTGGAGCCAGATCTTCTCCAGTTTTCGGCATGTTCGTTTGGAGGCCTGGAGGTCTTCGGTGAACCAGGTGGCTTTCTTGCTGGTGTGGCTGTTGGGCGGATTCTTGAGCGGGGCGAGGGTGTTGGCGCAGTCGTCGATCCACTGTCTGAGGTTGCGGGGTCGGAGGGTTCGGCGGGTGGGCTCAGGGCGAGGGTTGTGGTTAGCTGGTCTTCCGTGACTCTGCTCCAGCAGCGGCGAGGCATTTGTTCAGTGCGGTGGTGCGTGGTGGGCTTCCTGTAGGTGAAGTGGATGCAGTGGTGGTCAGTCCAGTGGGGTTCGGAGGTGTGGTTGAAGGAGACGTGTGGGCTTGCGGAAAAGATGGAGTCTAGCGTGTGGCCGGCGGCGTGGGTGGGTGTAGTCACGAGCTGTCTGAGTCCGAGGGTGGCGAGGTTGTCGATCAGGGTGGTGGAGTTGGTGTCCTTGTTGTTCTCGAGGTGGAAGTTCAGGTCCCCGAGGAGGATGTAGTCCGTGGAGGCGATGGCGTGTGTGCTGACGAAGTCAGCGATGGAATCGCTGAGCTGTGGTCGGGGTCCGGGGGGTCTGTAGATGAGGGTTCCTCTGAGGGTGGTGTTGGGATCGGTGTGGATCTGGAAGTGCATGTGTTCGGCGGTGCTGAGGGTGTCGTCGGTGTTGGTTGAGACTCTGAGGGTGTTCCTGTGGACGATGGCGATCCGTTGGTGCAGTCCCTGCGGGTGATCTTGTATCCGTCCGGGATGGCAATGGCGATGTCGGGGGCTGAAGCGGGATTCAGCCAGGTCTCCGTCAGGAATGCGACGTCTGGGGAGGTTGAGTCGAGAAGGTCCCAGAGTTCGATGGCGTGTTTGCGGGCGGAGCGGGTGTTGAGGAGGATGCATCTGAGATAGTTGGGTTCTTTCCTGGGCGGTGGTTTGGCGGGGCGGGTGCTGGCGAAGCTGCAGTTCCGGCAGGTGAAGGGCCCTTGGGTGCGCTTCGGGGTGGCCTGGTAGCAGGCGTGATCTTTTCCGGGGTTGAGTGCATGGAGGGTGCTGGCGTCGTATCGGCGTCTGTTGATGTGGCGGGCGCGGGGGATGCCCGGACCAGGGGGTCTGGCGCTGGGCGCGGTCACGGCACGGACGGGCACAGACGGGCTTGCCTTAGGCGCGGCCGCCATAAATGGGGAGGTGGGAGGGAGGAGCAGGGAATGGGGCAGCGAATGGGCAGTGAGGGGGCGGGGCCGCAGGGGCGCAGCGGCGGGAAACAGGCACAGAAGGGAAAACGAGCACAATCAGGGGCAGCACGGGGGGCACAGAAAGGAAAAACGAGCACAATCAGGGGCAGCAAGGGGGGCACAGAAAGGAAAAAACGAGCACAATCAGGGGCAGCAAGGGGGCACAGAAAGGAAAAACGAGCACAATCAGGGGCAGCAAGGGGGCACAGAAAGGAAAAACGAGCACAATCAGGGGCAGCAAGGGGGCACAGAAAGGAAAAGCGAGCACAATCAGGGGCAGCAAGGGGGCACAGAAAGGAAAAACGAGCACAATCAGGGGCAACAAGGGGGCACAGAAAGGAAAAAACGAGCACAATCAGGGGCAGCAAGGGGGGCACAGAAAGGAAAAACGAGCACAATCAGGGGCAGCAAGGGGGTACAGAAAGGAAAAAACGAGCACAATCAGGGGCAGCAAGGGGGGCACAGAAAGGAAAAACGAGCACAATCAGGGGCAGCAAGGGGGCACAGAAAGGAAAAACGAGCACAATCAGGGGCAGCAGCAGGGCACACAGACGGAGCTGTGTGGTGGGGAGCGACCTACCAGTCAAGGTCAGGGGTCGCTCTCTTCACCACGCAGCGGCCGCCATAAATGGGGAGGTGGGAGGGAGGAGCAGGGAATGGGGCAGCGAATGGGCAGTGAGGGGCGGGGCCGCAGGGCGCAGCGGCGGGAAACAGGCACAGAAGGGAAAACGAGCACAATCAGGGCATCAAAGGGGCACAGAAAGGAAAAGAAAACGAGCACAATCAGGGGCAGCAAGGGGGCACAGAAAGGAAAAAACGAGCACAATCAGGGGCAGCAAGGGGGGCACAGAAAGGAAAAACGAGCACAATCAGGGGCAGCAAGGGGGGCACAGAAAGGAAAAACGAGCACAATCAGGGGCAGCAAGGGGGGCACAGAAAGGAAAAAACGAGCACAATCAGGGGCAGCAAGGGGGCACAGAAAGGAAAAACGAGCACAATCAGGGGCAGCAAGGGGGGCACAGAAAGGAAAAAACGAGCACAATCAGGGGCAGCAAGGGGGGCACAGAAAGGAAAAACGAGCACAATCAGGGGCAGCAAGGGGGCACAGAAAGGAAAAACGAGCACAATCAGGGGCAGCAGCAGGGCACACAGACGGAGCTGTGTGGTGGGGAGCGACCTACCAGTCAAGGTCAGGGGTCGCTCTCTTCACCACGCAGCGGCCGCCATAAATGGGGAGGTGGGAGGGAGGAGCAGGGAATGGGGCAGCGAATGGGCAGTGAGGGGGCGGGGCCGCAGGGCGCAGCGGCGGGAAACAGGCACAGAAGGGAAAACGAGCACAATCAGGGCATCAAGGGGGCACAGAAAGGAAAAGAAAACGAGCACAATCAGGGGCAGCAAGGGGGCACAGAAAGGAAAAAACGAGCACAATCAGGGGCAGCAAGGGGGGCACAGAAAGGAAAAACGAGCACAATCAGGGGCAGCAAGGGGGGCACAGAAAGGAAAAACGAGCACAATCAGGGGCAGCAAGGGGGGCACAGAAAGGAAAAAACGAGCACAATCAGGGGCAGCAAGGGGGGCACAGAAAGGAAAAACCGAGCACAATCAGGGGCAGCAAGGGGGGCACAGAAAGGAAAAAACGAGCACAATCTGGGGCAGCAAGGGGGCACAGAAAGGAAAAACGAGCACAATCAGGGGCAGCAAGGGGGCACAGAAAGGAAAAACGAGCACAATCAGGGGCAGCAGCAGGGCACACAGACGGAGCTGTGTGGTGGGGGAGCGACCTACCAGTCATAGGTCATGTATCATTAAATGTAAAAAATTTATATTTATAAATAATTTTAAATATTGAACTAATGTAATTAACGTAACATTTATTCCTATGGTGTGTTATTTTAATACGCCCAGCAAGTCAAGGTAAAGGGGTCTTTCAGTTTGCTGATGTATATCTACAGTCATTGTTTACCAAACTCTCCAAATCCATGTATGTCACGTAGGGCTGGCAGTTTATTTGCAGTGTTTAGGCAGTTTAAGACAGTTGATAAGTAGAGTTGATAAATCAACTTCCAGTATCCCCTTCCCACTTACTCCCAATTTAGTATTGTGACTGCAGGGTCTACTGGCATGGAGAATTCCATGTCTCTAATGGAGGCCAGCACTTCCTTCCAATATGTCGCTATTTTCAGGCAGGCCCACCATACATGAACAGGTGTTCCCACTTAAGAGCATCACCTCCAGCATTTGTTAATTGTTTCTGGATACATTTATTATACTTGTTTGGGGTCTGGTCCTACCTCGTTATAATTTTCAATGCCAAAATCCGTATATTGTGTGGATAAGTTAATTTTTATATGTCTCGCAACACGATTTCCCACCTGCCAACTGATAGGTCCGATTGGAGATCCGTTTCCAAATTCAACATATATTTCCAAGTTCCTACCAAACTAGGGGAATTGACAAATTTTTAGAGGGCAGATATCCATCCCCCATTTCTTTGGACAATGTGAGAAGCTTCTCTCCTGTTGTCACCGTTTTTTTTTGCAACTTTCCTCCATTCTTGCTGAAGCATCAAAATGCATAATCTGTTGATACCAGAATCTTTCTGTTTCCAGGAGGTCATACTTTTTTTCCCAGTCTTTGAAAGACCTAATTTGTCCCATATTACACATATCTGCAATTATTTGGCATTCACCTGCTCTCCTTTTGGTGAAGCTGTATTGCCTCCTTCCTGCGTGAAATCGGGTTTGAAAAAGTTGGGTATTATTTGGGAAGGAAAGAATGCAACATCATGAGTAGTGGTGATTGTGTTCCAAATATTCAGCATAGTATATGCTATGTGTCTCCCAGTTCACGTAATTGAGCCACTTTATAGCATTTGAGTATACAAATAAAGCCATACACGCGCATTTCTCTCAGAGCTTTCAAGGTTTTAGGTCGAACCCAGGGGTGTTTCCCCTGCTACACAAATTTTAATTGAACATTTTTCATTTCCTTGACCATTTCTCTTTCTATTGAAATGGGAAATGCCTGAGAAGGTGTCCAGCAATCTTGGTATCACATTCATCTTGACCACCACTTTGCAGCACAGCTAAAAATCTTATAGATTCTGCCATTACCCTAGCTCCCCTTTAGTCTTGTTCCAGACTCTTGGTACACTTAATGCATACCACCAGTAAGAGATGGTGTCAAGGCCACCCATTGAAAGCTATTTTTCTTGACACACTCATGAGAGGCAAGTTTTGGGACACCACTCTCACTTTGTCCTCTTCTAGTCCTAAGGGCAGCACCTCTGTTTTATGTTAATTTATCTTATAACCAGCTGCCTGGCCGTACTTGGCCAGGATTTCCACAAACTCCAGGAGGTAGGTATGTGTGATCCTCAATGATAGTAGAATGTCATCGCCAAACAGGATAGTTTATGTTCCACTTTTTCTAAATGGTATACCTTTTATATTCTCTGCCTGATATATTTTCATTGTCAGAGGTTCAATACCTATCAAATCCAGCAGGGGTGATACAGGACAGCCCTTTCTTGTGCTTTGTGAAAGGTCCAGGTTGCCAATCCAGCACCACCTATTGTTACTCTCTTCTTAGGGGCTTGATAGACAGCCACCACCAGTTTTAGGAATTGCTCTCCAAGTTCAAATTTTGTCATCACTGCCTTCATAAATGCCCAGCCCACCCGGTTAAAGGCTTTTTCTGCATCAAATTACCAAAACATGGCTTTCAATCTTCTTTTCCACCTACTTGACAAGGTGGGCGAACATTCAGATATTGTCAAAGGTTTGCCTTCCTGTGGTGTGAAACCAATGTGCCAATCTCAAAGCCAGAGAATTAATATATATATATTAACGTCAAGTTCAAGCAGTGTGATCAATCTGCTTGCTGTACAATGTGTGGGATCTTTTCTTGGTTTGGGTGACCTTTTCCATAGTTGGTGTAACATTGCCATTGTCTCTGAAAGAGAGGAACAGCCTTTTAATGTGAGGTGCCAGTTTGGATGCATACATTTTGTGTAATTCACTACTGAAGCCATCTGTCCCTAGTGCTTTATTAACCTTTAGGATGGTAATCACTGGTCTAATTTCCTTTTCTTTTGACCTCCTACCTCTCTGGCTTGTTCGTCTGAAAGTTGGAGGAATGTAAGATCTTGCAAAAAAGATCATGCCTCACTATTGCCCCCTTCTGTTGAGTGTAATCTTTTTATAAAAGGCTTTAAATATGTTATATATGTGATATTATTACCATAATCAAAATACAAAACTTCTGTGGCACTGTCCAGTACTCCTCTGCTACAACTGAGGGGAGGGAGTCACCACTTCAGGCTTTTTGTAACACTGGAAAACATTTATCTAACATAGAAACAAGAAATGCAAGGCATGCTTTGCATCTATGATGTTTGACAAGGCTTTCCCTGTATTGTCGGTGGCAACCACACCTGTATACAGGAATGATCCGGTTACTTACTGGCAATCTTCATTACTCTCAGTCCAGGTCTTCCTCGATACAGTCCTGATACCCGCCTGTCCTCCCTTAAGAACTTAATATTTCTTGTTTCTTCTATACCCCTTGGTAGATTATAGGAAGTGGATACATCAGTTGCTCCCTTTTAAGCTCTGCTAATTAGGGGCGCCCATGTTGAGGGAACTTTTCTGAGGTCAGCTAGGTAACAGACTTTTGTGAATAGGGGAAATGCTCACTCTGTAAGGACTGTCAGAAGAAGACGGGTGAGGAGGTATTTTTTTTTACATTTGCATGGCATTGATTTCATAGGGAAGAGAAATAAAATGTGAGGGGAAGAGAAGGAGCAGCAGAGAGAGGGAAGAGACTAAAGGAGAGAATGAAGACAGGGGGACAGAGGAAGAATGAGAAAGAATGAGAAAAGAAGGAAAAGCCAAGTCAGCGAGTGAGAAAGTGGCAGGATGGAACAGAAAAATAAGGGAATAAAGTAGGAGCGAGAGAGAGTTAGCGTGAGTGTGCATAAAAGTACATGTGCAAGGGTGTCAGTGAGTAAAAGGCAGATGAGAGGCAAAGTAAGTGCATGTCCAACATCCTGGAAACTGTTTGCTTACTTAGTTGGTTTGGCTAGTAAACAGACCCTTGAAGGCGGCCCTGGGTTTGACTCTTACTCAACTCTTCTCATAATTTATCTGGCTTGGCCACCTCTAAGCCCTGCCAGTGCACCGGATATACACAGCATGCTTTGGTGAGTATTTAGCTAGGGCCTTGTGGGTACTTCTGTATAAAGGCGCTTTCACCCTCAGCGTTCATAAGGCGCCACATACCAAGGCCTGTGAACTATGTAATGGTGGAAGTGGTAGACTCCATTGGTTCAGTGAATAAGAAGGGTGTTTGTGGTTTTCGCTGGTTTGTTCACCCTGAGGTGGTACAGCCCAGGTCAAAGGTAGAGTAGTTTATAAAAAGAACCTGCATCCGATACTCGAGTTCAGATGCAATCATTGAGTGTCCGGAGAGTTTTTATGCTATGGTCAGTCATACGCCCAAGCTTCTAGCTGGCTGTGCTGAGTCATGCGGATTGGGCGCATCTGAGTTGTGATGGCCCCGCCCCTGCCTGCAAGTTGTGTCGCCTGTTTCCTGCTGCGTAGAGGGCCGGCTCCAGCTCTCCTCCCTGCACGCACTCCAGTGAACATTGCAGGGCCTGCTGAGCTGCGATTTCACCCTAGTCATCACTGCTTCTACACTTGTAGTTGCCTGTACACACACAACTTTGAGCATTGTTGGTTCTGCCCCACATAAAGGAGGCATCCAATTTGACTGGGAGGACTTCATCAAAGTTGCCATAGCCAGCGGTGCCAGAAAGGCCGCAGCAGACTGTATTTGGTTCATCTGCACCACCCCAGGGTGTTGCTTGGTGTAGCACCTCCAGGTTCATTTTCAGTGATGGCAACAGCCCCCGCCTTGCAGCTGTTTGTGGTTGTGCCCTTTGCACAGAAATAGAAAGCTTGGGTGGAGCACTTGGAGAATTATTTTGCAGCAAGGGGGATGGAGAATGACAGGAAAGGCTCTGTGCTTAACCACTTCTCCAGACTGTTGCTGAAGCAAGTCCCCCTTTCACTCACAACACATTGAAGACCACCCTGAAAGGGTACTTCAAGCCTTTGGCAAACTCAGATTATGAGCGGTTCCTTCTGCATCAGGCTCGTCAGGGCCAAGAAGAGTCTGTCGACGTATTCAATGCACTTTTGAAGGACCTTACCAACACATGTATCTTGCCTGATGAGGAAGATGAATTAGGTGCACGGTTTATTCAAAGCTGTTCACCAGCTAAGTTGAGGGAGCAGATATTGCAAACTCCATGTATCACCATGGCTAACATTCTGATCCTTGGGCTCTCCAAAGAACTGTTGAAAACGTGAGCCACTCATATTGAAGCTGCACTCCAACGATCAGTGAAAAACAAGCCTGTGAATCAGATATCAAGTTCAAGAACCATCACCCTGGATACCAAGAAAGACCGTCAGAAAACGTTCTACATCTTCAAAAGTTGTCAGTGGTGTGGAAGGCATTACACCCAACAGGGTGGGTGCCCAGTGCGAGGGAAGAAGTGCTTGTTGTGTGGCAAATTCAACCTCTATGCAAAGGTTCTGCCAATCCGCAACCTCATGAAAAATCGAAAGCAGTAAAAGTGGTGGAAGCCCCTCCTCCAGCTGAAGAAGAGAGCGCTATGGACAATGACGATGTAGAGGTAGTGGTCCATGTGATATATACCATCGAGCCAATACAGTGGATAGACAGAGTCACCCCGTGGTGCAGTGTCACTGTAGCAGGACACCCAATATCACAGACAAGGGGGACTCTATCAACATTCAGGCCTACAATGTGTTCAAAGCTCTACCACACTGACCCAAGCTCTGTAAAACAAGAACTAAAGTGTACGCTTTTGGCATGACCACGTTGCTCCCACTGGCTAGTGTGTTCACCCCTGGCATTGTCCATGGGGCTGTGTTGACACGTGTGAAAATGTATGTCACAGAAGGAGGCACCGGTGTGCTTCTTAGCTGACATACGGCTGAACACCTCGAGTTGGTATCATTTGCATTCAGCATCCAAGCAACTGGCATTGCCTTGCTACTGGAAGAGTTTGCACCCCTTTTTGACAGAATTGGGTGTTTGAAAGGAAGGATGGTACAATTGCACGTAGACAAATCTATATAACCAATTGCCCTCACCAACCATTTGTGGCCTAAAGTGAAGGCGGAGCTTCAGAAGCTCGGGCAAGCGGACATTATTGAAAAAGTGGACTTGCCCACTGCACGGCCTCATCTATATATCATAGCCCGAAAACCCAAACAGCCCAGAGAGGTCTGGATATGCGTGGCGATGCGTCAACCTAACGTGGGATTTAAACATGAGACACATTTGACTCCCACTGTTGATGATATTGTGGCTGAGGTCTCTGGCTCCCGGTGGTTCTCCAAGATGGATTTAAGAGATGGATACCATCAATTCATGCTTGCCCTGGAGTCCAGGCAGATCACTACGATGTGCACCAATAAGGGCCTCAGATGATACAAGTGCTTGAGTTTCGGCATATTAAGCACTGCAGAGGTATTCTGAGATGTCATTAGGGGAGTACTAGCAGAACTTCCAGGTGCACTCAATGTTAGTGAGGACATTTTGGTTCAGCCTTCATCCATCGAGGAACACCTAACCCGTCTGTGACACTTTGCCATCTAGAGGAAAAAGGACTCACTTAACACCGCGAGAAATGTGAATTCCTGCGGACTGAAATCAGATTCTTTGGGTACTGTTTTTTCAAACATGGGGTCATGCCAGACTTAGCCAAAGTTCAGGACATAGAGGCAGCTCCTGCACCTGTCAATGAGATTGGTGGCCACAGTTTTATTGTAATGGTCACATATTGCGGAAGGTTCATTGCCAATCTAATGACCCACACAGGCCCGTCCGAGAACTGACCATGGCAAATAAGCCGTGAGTCTGAGGCACTGCTCAAGAAAAAGCATTTCAAGTCACCTAGAGCACTTTGTCTATTTTGATCCACGAAAAGAATCTGAGCTGTCTGTAGACGCAAGTCCTATGGGATTTGGCGTGGTGGTTTCACAATGACATGCCAATGGTGAATGGGCACAAGTTGCGTATGCCAGTCGTGCCTTGACAGACACGAAACAAAGGTATTCCATTTCTCACATTGAAAAAGAGGTGATTGTGATACATTGGGGTAGCCATATTTACTGGGGTTTGCCATATTTACTTGTATGGTTTATCCTTTTGTGGGCCACGCTGACAATAAGCCATTACTGCCCTTGTTTAAAGGCTCATCTTCCAAGCCACCCCAAGAATTAAAAAGTGGATTCTTTAACTTCAAGAATACTGTTTCTCGGTGGAATACTGCCCAGGCATTCACAACACCGCTGATTATCTGTCTCGCCATGTGCAGTTGGCCACCAACAAAGAAAAGTTGGATGCAGAATAAATAAAGGAGTATGTCAGACTCTTTGTGGAGAAGTCAAGGCCTATTCCTATATTGATAGCAGAGATAGCAGACGCCATCAAGGATGATGAATGCCTACAACTGACTGTGGAAGCAGTGAGCACAGGGAAGTGGAATACTCTGACCCAACATTGGACACAAAGGACGGAGGGGGCAGTGATAGACCTTACAGTCAGTTCATCATGTCAGAGATGAGTTGGCAGTGATGCGCGAAGGGTACCTTCTACGAGGTCCCCTTCTTTGAGGTTCCAAGGCAACTGGCACAGAGAGTTGTGGATCTGGACCATGCAGCTCACTAGAACATCACCAAGACAAAAGCCCAGCCAAGGAGTAAAGTCTGGTTCCTGGGATTCGACAAAAGGGTAGAGAAGACACTGAGGAGCTGCCCTCTCTGCCAAGCTACCGGCCCACCGATCGACTGGCTCCGATAACTACCGAAGACATTCCAGTGACGTTTTGGTATTGCGCTACTGTAAAACTGTGGGAGTTCCCCTGAGGGCTGCTGTTAGAAATTGGGTTTCTGGTTCACTAGGGTGTGAGCCCTGGTCAAGAGGTAATCACCATCCAAGTCAGGGTAAGGCACAAGCAAACCCCAAATTTTCCTGTGCTCACCCTATGGAAGCTTGGCACAAACCAGTGAGGCTTAACTTGAAGTCAATGTTTAAAGTATTTGTGCAACACTTCAAACAGTAAAACAGTGAAAACACCACACAAAAAGATTTTAAGTTTTATGTTGAAATAGCTCCAAAAAGCACGAAGCGCTAACAAGGGATATCTGGTTGCGGCGGACCGGGACAAAGTCACATGTTTACTATTTAGGCCGACCACGATGGAGCACGGATCGGCTACAGGGACACCGTGAGGCCCGCTGAACAAAGTACTTTAAATCCTGGCGGCAAAGCATTGCGTGGATCCAGGTCGAACAAGCGGTGTGCAACCGAGGTGATGTGTCAGTTCCGAGATGCGGTGAGGCTGCGGTGCGAGGTCCTGTTGCATCATCATTGAGGATCCTGTCGATGGGGCTTGGGATGCAAAGTCCGGGCATCAGGGATGTGGCGTGCAGCTGGCGATGAGGCGGTTCCGAAGAACTGTGAGTCTGCGATGCGGAGTCTGGTGTCATCGTCGAGGATGCCATCGATGTGAGATGCGATAGCCTGGGCCAGAGATGCACCGCCCCTTCGGTGATGTGTCAGTCCCAAAGACTGCGAGGGCAATGCAGGCCTTCTGTACCGGGTTCAATCCACGCAGCAGAGACAATGAGTCAGTTCTGCTACCATTGTAGTGCTGTGCCCTCAGTCGCCGCTCAGTCGAGGAGATGCGTCGGTTCCTCTCGAGGATGCGCCGCCTAATGGAAAAGATGCGTCGGTTCCACTGGTTAGCACCTTAGGCCCACTTCCAAGGAACCAGGACTGGGGTGGCACCACTTGGCAGGGTAGACTCACAGATGGCAGAGTCCAGGTACAGATGCAGGGTTGCTGGAAGCTTGTTATGCCCCTGAGGCTTCAGATCATGAGGCCAGCCAAGTAGCCCTTGGAGTCACTCTAGGTTCTGGGCTCAATAGATGCAGGTCCAGTCCTTCTCACCCAGGCAAGAAGGCAGTAGGCAGTAGGTCAACACATCAAAGCAGGAGTCCAGCAGAGTAGCAGTCCAGACGAGTGCCAGTCCTTTCAGCAGAACAGCAGTCCTTCTTCCTGGCAGAGTATCCACAGGTCAGAAGTGTACTGAAGTGGTGGTGTCTGAGGTCCAGTACTTATACCCAGTGGTGTCTTTGAAGTGGGGAAGACTTCAAAGACATGCCTTTGAAGTGTGAAGAAGTTCTCCCTTCCTGCCCTGGCTCCAGACTCACTGCAGGGGGGTATGCAGCCCTTTGTGTGTGGACAGGAAACAGCCTATTCAGGTGTAACCAGCCCAGCCGACATCTGCGGTCAGCCTCCCTTGCCCTTGCCACCGTCCCCCGCATCCATCGTACTCGAGCCAGAGGATGCTCCTTCTCCTGTCTCGCTACCAAGGCATGGAATGACCTCTCCATCCATCTACAAACCTCTACCTCCCTCGCCGAATTCAGGAGTGGCCTCAAGACCTGGCTGTTCCATTAGCCCCTCCCCGCGCAGTTCTTGAATAACCTTCTGGGTGATTAGCGCGCTCTACAAATACTGATTAGTTGATTGATTGATAAGTGAGGCTGTGTCCAGCTCCTACCTCCCATCATGCCAGGATGTTCCATCAAGTCACACCTAAGATCCCATTGTGTGTGGCTGTCTAGAAAGAATACAGAAAGCCCAGCTGCTAACTACACCTAGCCATGTGATCAGAGACAGGCTGCAGGCACCAAATAACTAAGGCAAGAAAATGCAAAATTTTTAAAAGTGGCATTTTCAGAATTATAATCTAAAATCCATCTTCACCATAAGTTAGGATTTTAAATTTGGATTCCAGATACACCAAACTCAAACCAGAAATATTTTCCCAATTGGAAATTACACTTCTAAAAGGTAATAAGATAACTCCAATGATATCCTATGGGAGATATAAACCTTGCAGTAGTGAAAAACAAATTTAAGACATTTTCACTACTAGGCCATGTGGTCGTGATTAGGATATGATTAGCCCGGCCGGAAACAAGAATAAAGAGTTATTTAAAGTGCTTAATGCAATCCCCGTGCCTGTTCTCAGGAAACACTCGCGTCACAAGCACTATTGGCTAGGTTAGGCCCAGGAAGAAACACTGCCATTTTACATGTACACGTTTCTTAAGTTGCCTTCTTTTCTACAAGATGACTTTTGACACACATTTGCTTGCGTGACAGTGCAGGATTAGTTTCTCTGAAACCTCATTGCTTACTATTCCACTTTGTAAGTACACTATCACAACACCTTGAGCCTTCAGTACAAGGCCTGGACACACATTGTGCAAATGTTGTTGTTTGTTATTCATCCATGAGGCGACATGGCTATCATAAAGACATAAACAATGTCAGCATGGCTGAAGCCTCGACACGGAAGCATGGATGATGTTATTATAAATACACACGCATTTACGTGCTCAAATTAGAGAAGCACTCTGCTGACATTGCGATGTCGGAGTCCCAGTCTAGCTGATGCCTGTTTACCATTCGCGAGGAGGAATGTCCAACTTGGGACCAAGATGGGGACCTATATTCCTTGCATTCAGGTAATGAGGAGTGAGATCATCCAGTAGGGAATTCTTGGCAGAACACCCACCCTAGGTAACTATGTTAGAGAGCGCATAGTAGGAGTACACTATACCCAGTACTTATATGCCAGCATATATACACTGTTTTAGCACAATGCTGGAATCGTTTAGCCTTTTCACTGTTCTTATATTGCTAATAACTTTTATCTGCTTCTGTCTATTAATCATTGCAGCACATATATTCTATACAAGAATCACAACGGTTCAATAAATATTGAAAAGCCCCTTTGTGTATTGCTTGTATATCTCTCTGAGTGAGCACAAGTGATTGAGCAAAAAGGTTCTAGATCTGTTACCACGATTGCTTGGGGAGTCAGGGTTGTCATGTTCTGAGGTTGCCCAAACTATTTGTCAACTTGCCAGGTTTAGGGGTACTTATGGTGGCACTGTGAGCTGGAGGTCTACAGTCCAACATATCCTGAGGGGGTGCATGTAATCAGTATGGCACCATCCCAACACTTACGTTGTCCAACAGACAAACAGTTCCTACTGAGAAAGTGGAAACCGTACAACACTATGTGACACACTTGCTAACTATTTTGAAGAGAAAATCAAAGTGATCTATCAGAACTTTCCCAATTTGTCGGATCAGGTATGCATGAAAATTATTTCTGATCTTCCTTCCTCCAACTATGCTGCTAACTTATTCAAGTTCTTTCTCGCCTGAGGTAATACAGAAAGAGCTTGCCACCGCGAAATCAGGATCCCCTCTGGATACCTGTTCCCCTAGGATCACTGTGGTCCTATCTTATCAGCCAGCTCCTGCTATATGTTCTTTATTCAATCTATCGGTGAACAATGGGAAAATCCTTTCAGTCTGGAAAGCGGCTCAGGTGATACCTATCTAAAATAAAGCCAACAGTCTCCTACGAATCTTGCCAACTATCGACCTGATTCACTGCTTCCTTTACTAGGGAAGCTGCAGGAAGGACGAATAAATAAACAGCTCATGGATTACCTTGAGGCCAATAAGTTCTAGATCTGTCACAACCTGGGTTCAGACTATTTCACAGTAATGAGAAAGCTTTGGTTGCAGTCACTGACCACATTAGGTGTTCCCTTGATGCCAATATTCCATCTCTGCTTGTGCAGCTAGATTTGTCTGAGGTTTTGATACTGTGACTCATCCTAGGCTGATCCAAAGGCTTCTGGGGAATGGGATTCAAGGCACAGCACTACAATGGTTCGTGATTTTCTCACCAACAAAACACAAACTATCTCTCTGGGCTCTTACAAATCCTGTACCATGAAGCTGGAGAAGGGGGTGCCTTAGGGCTCGTGTCTAAGCCCACGCTTTTTAACATCTATGTTGCCCCCTTGTCAAGATTGTTAAAGCTTTTGGCTTCGAAGTACTCTTTTATGCTGATGATACGCAGTTAATAATTTCCTTTGACGAAGATCTGGTCAGAACGAAAGATCACTTCTCAGACGGAGTGAAAGCTACTGCTGCCTGGATGACAGAGAACTGCCTCCAATTGAATGCAGGTAAAACAAAGATTATGCTGTTTGGTAAGGCTCAACAGCTCTCCGACTAGTGGCCTTCAGAACTTGCCATGTCCCCAATTCAGGAACAAGTCGTTTGGACCAAGCCCTCACAATGAAAGAGCAGGTTTTGGTTACTATTGGCACCTGCTTCTACACTATTCGCATGCTGACGTAGAGCTTTTTCTTTCCTTCCACTTTCAGCGAGGAAAACTCTGGTGCAGACTTAGGTCATTAGTCGATTAGATTATGTCAATGCTATATTGGTTTCTGCAAATGAGAAATAGCTATCAAAACTACAAGTCCTGTAGAACACTGCTGCCCATCTCATTTTGCAATCTCCCACCTGGGGCAGCATCCTCTCTCATCCTATGTTCACTACACTGGCTACCGGTCCGAAAGAAAATCATTTTCAAAACTTTCTGTTTAACACACAACTCTTTGATAGGGAAAGGTCCTAGCTACCTATTGTTGAAAATTACCTACTACCGTCGAGTCAGACCACTAAGATCCAGGGACAAAGCGTTGCTCACTGTCCAGTGAGTCAGAAGGTCCCGTTCAGGGGGCAGGTCTTTTTCTTACCTAGCTCCTCTTTATTAGAAGGTGCTACCTCTCCACATTCGAACGTGCATGGATCATTTCTAAATTTAGAAAACTGCTTAAGACAGTGCTGTTATAATGTAGCTGTTTCAGCTTTACCTGTGATTTGTTTTATGCCAAGATACCCCTCCTGGGGTGACTCGTGTGCATTATAAATTAAATTAATACAACATTGAATTAACATGTAAAACTTTAAATTTACATATCCTACTTTTTTAATACATTGCAGCCTGCCCTCTGGACTGTCCAGGTCCAGAGAGATTTATATGTATTAAAAAGGAAGTTTTGGGCCTGGCAAAAGGTTTATTTTGCCAGGTTGAAATGACTCATTTAAACTGCATGCACAGGCTCTGCAATGGAAGACCTGAGACACGTTTAAAGGGCTACCTAAGTGAGTGGCTCATTCAGTGCTGCAGGCCCACTAGTAGCATTTAATTTACAGGTCCTGGGCACATGTAGTGCACTTTACTGCATACTTATAAGTACATTAAATATGCCAATTGGGTATAAGCCAAATCTACCATGTTTTAGGGAAAGAGCACAAGCACTTTTTCACTGGTTAGCAGTGGTAAAGTGTGCAGAATCCTAAGGCCAGCAAAACGAAGTCAACAAAAACAGGAGGTCTGAAGGCAAAAAGTTAGGGAAAACCATAGCAAGGATGCCAGGTTTATTAGCCGCCACATGTTGGTGGTGACTGATGATTTCTCAAAATATCCAGAAGTTGAAATTGTCAACTCAATGACCCTCACCACTACCGTAGCGAGTCTGGAGAAAATCATGGCAATCCATGGGTTATTGAAGGAACTCTGCACCGACAATGGTTTGCCTTTCTCAAGCCAAGAGGTCGCGGAATACCTGAAGTCAACGGATGTCCTTCATCGGTGCATCAGTCATTGATGGCCAGGCTAATGGAGAATGGAGTGTTTCATGTGTACACTTAATAAGGTTATCTGGATCACTCAGGCTGAGATCAAAATGTCAAAGGTGCAGTATATGTGTTCTTAAGAGAATATCAACTAGCGCCTCATGCCACCTGTAGGAAGTGGGTTTCTTTTGCAGCAACCCCCCTACTTTTTGCCAGACTACTGATGCACTTTGACTTGATGTGCCATGGGTCCCTGCCAAACAGGTTCAGAGGGCCTGTGTTCTTTCCCAAAACTGTACCTCGTACCCCCAATTGGCACCTCTCTGGCCACATGTCAGTCCCTTGCAAAAGGTACCATGGGTACCAAGGGCACTGTGGCCAGGGAAGGCCGTTAAGGGCTGCAGCACTTATTATGCCACCCTTAGAGGCCCTGTACCTTTACACACACACACTGCCATTGCAAGCTGCGTGTTTGGTGCAGAACAAAGTGAAGAGTCGACATGCCGCACATCCCTGTGTGCCATGCCTACAACCCACTGCCCTGCCATAGGTCAACCATGCCTCTAGCTGGGTGCACTATACCAGTGGTGAGGGTACAGGTGCATGAGCCCTGTACCCCTACAGTGTCTAAGCCAATTCTTAGACATTGTAAGTGCAGTAAAGCCATTAAGAGTATATGGTGCTTGGAGTTTGTCATTACGAACTCCGCAGCACCATAATGGCTTAACTGAAAACTGGGAAGTTTGGTATCAAACTCCTCAGCACATTTTAAACCCACACTGATGCCAGTGTGGGATTTAATGAAAAATGCACTCAGAGGACATCTTAGAGATGCCCCCTGAAAAACGACCAGATTCTGGTGGGTTCCCTGACTGGTACACACCAGTCTGCCACCAAGAGACATGTTTCTGGTCCCCTGGGGTGGGAGCCTTCACTCCCTGAGCCCAGAAACAAAGCCTTTCCTGGGAGAAGGTGTTCACACCGCCCCCAGGCCAGGAAGAGCCATCTGTGGCAGGGGAGCTTCAAAGGCCTTGCAGCCTTTGTAATGCGACCCCCAGCATCTCCTGCTATCAGGAGCAGGCCCCCTTCCTGTCTCCCCTCCTTTTCGGCGGGAAGACAGGCAGGAAAAATTAGCCAGCCCAGAAGGTGTGCCCACCTCTGCCAACCCCACCCCTCAGGTGGGGGAGGCGAGGTGAATCCCACTCTTCAGTGCCCGCCATCTTGCAAGATGGCAGGCACTCCCCAATCAGGATTAGGGATTGTGCTCACTCCCCCACATGGGGTGAGCACACCAAGGGTGTAGTCATCCTAAGGTCAGTAGCCCAGTGGCTACTGACCTTGAGACCCCTAAAACGCCCCCTAAATACAGTATTTAGGGGGCAGCCCTGAACCAAGAAGACAGATTCCCGCAACCTACGAAGAAGAAGGACGAAAGAAGTCGCCCAGCAGAGGAGACTGCAGAGAACAACTGACTTGACCGCTGCCCTACCGGCCCGTCTGTAGTTTCCAGAGATCCTGCGCCAAAAGTTGCCTTGTCCTGCAGCCAGCGACCTCCAAAACCCTGGGAGGACTGACTGCCTTCAACAAAGACCGGATCTCCTGTAAACAGCAGCTCTGTTCAAAAGAAACTCCCCAGACAGACTCTGAGCCTGCTGAGGACAAAGAAACCAGACACCTGGAACCACCACTGCACCTGTCGCCTACAGCCCGAGTTCAAGTGGCCCACCAGTCCCAGCGAGGTCCCCCAGTGCTCCAGAGTCCAAGACCACCGTGGGTTGACCCCTCCAGGACTCCCCGACGTGGCCTGCAGCCTCTGCATGGAGACCCCCCCCCAACCGCGAGTGGCCCTGTAAGGTGAAATCCGACCTCAAAAGACACCCCTGCATCCAGCCACCCTGCACCCTGGAGAAAAGAACCTGAGGTGCACCTACATCCGAAGCCCTCCAACGTACCTGCCCAGCTGTTGGTTCCTCCCGGAAGTCTTCCTGGACCGAGCCTGCAGCTAAAAACCAAAACCGAGAATCCCCATTGAAAACAACTGGGCACCCGACGCCAATACAGCACCCTGCACCCAGCCGCCCCTGCGCCACTGCGGGTGTTCTTTGGGTGCTAACTCGGATCCCCCTTTGCCCTGAGCCTAACACCAGGAGCTGTGCTCCCACAACCTTGTGGCCTCCGGTTGGTGGCTCGTGAGCAGCCACCAACCGCAGGCCCCCTATCTCCTATTGGATAACATTGGGCCTCAGCACTCTGCACCCGGCCGCCCTAGTGCAGCTGAGGGTGTTTTGAGAGTGCATCCTCGACCCTGGGGGAACCCTTGTTCTAACCCCAGAAACTCAATCCCAAAGACTGAGTACTTAACTGTTAATCAATAACTTAATTTCTCTCCATAGGAATACATTGACTGTTTTCCCTTGAAAATTGTTTTAAGTGTGGAGTTGATTTGTATGAAAATCTGAAAAACTACAACTGTGCAAAACTGATTTTACTTACCTTTTCTCTAGGAAATGTCCCAGTGTGATATCTAGGCATATCACACTGAGTAGAAAAAGTAACTTTAAAAGTAATCTGAAAAGTAATCTGAACAGTAATTTCAACATATTGACTTACCTGTATTTCAATCCACTGCATTTGAACTTGCCTTATTTGTTTTATTTATTTTATTTTAAAAGTTCTATATAGCGCGAACATGACCCTAGAGGGTATCAGAGCGCTTTACAGATGAATTGAGGAACACATAGAAAGACAGTTGTGGGAGAAAAGCAACGATCTATCGAAATAATAACAAGTACGCAATGACATAATAGAGGCAGGTATTGGGATCATACAAATGCCAAGTAACAAGGAAAGAAGTGGTACATGATAGGAGACAAAAAGACAAAAGCTTCTAACTCAGTGACGTGCTTAACAGTAAAGCTTTCACTTCCTTTTTGGAGGAAAATGTTGAAGGAATCAATCTAGTTTCCGCAGGTAGGGAGTTCCAGATTCTCGGGGCAATACCTGAGAATGTACGATTGTACGTTTTCATTTTTTTAATTTCTTCGGTTTGAGCAGCAAGGTACTGGAGCTCCTTGAGGAACGGGCACCTCCCAACAGTTCAAGCTTATTTGCCAGGTACAGAGGAGTGTTGAAATGCAGTGCTTTATGTGTCATACGTGCAAGTTTTAATTGAATCCTTGCCTCCAACGGAAGCCAGTTAAGAGATTTCAGGTCCGGAGAAATGTGGTTCATTTTCTTGGAGCCAGTGATGAGCCTAGCCGCCGCATTCAGAGATGCCCTGAGGGGGTCTAATCTGTATCTCGGTAGGCTGCAGAGGGTAGCACTGCTGTATTCCAGCCGTGAGATGACTAACGCTTGCACAGCAGATTTGAAGTCATCCTGGGGAAAGAAGGGTTTTAGTTTCCTTAGGATGCTCAGTTGGAAATTCGCTCCTTTGGTAGATGCGCTGATGTGATCCTGCATGTTTAAGTTGTAGGAGAGTAGGATCTGCTTCACATGGGTACCCCCACTTTTTGCTGATGCTTCACTGTTTTTCGACATTAGTCTGGCTGGGGCCCTGCTAACCAGAACCCCAGCCTAGCTGCTTCCTCTCTAAAATGGTTTCCATGTGCCTTAGGCACATCACTGATTGGAATCTGGAGTGCCCTTATAAGTCCCTAGTATATGGTATACTATGTACCAAGGGCATAGGTACCTCAGAGGCCTACCAGGGGCTGCAGCATGTATTATGCCACCCCTGGAAGGCCATCCAAACTGACACCACAGGTCTGCTACTGCAGCCTGGGTAAGGTGGTGCATGCACCCCTTACTGTGATATAGGTTACCTATATCACTAAATACATACACACATATAAACCTATAAGTCACTCCTAAGGCAGGCCTTATCAATCCTAAAGGCAGAGTGCATGGTTCCTATGTGAGAGGGTGCCCCTGCATGAGCAGGGCCCCTCTGCAGCGTTCGGAGACCCTTCTCTGATGCTGTTTGTAGTGCAGCCTGACCATATACTCTTAAGCGCATTATAACCTCGCGTTAAATGCTAACTTTGGAATGGCTGCACCTAAACATGTCGTGTTTGGTGTCAAACATCTTGGGATACTACCCCCCCGCCAATTCTGGCGGCGGGGGTAGCATTCCACCCTTCTAGAGGGAAAGACATGTTAACTCTGGCTAGCCCGGTAACTTCTTTCCAAAGCCCTGGCATCACAAAATGGATGCTGCTGCCACAGACACGAGTCTGGCCTCCTGCTGCTGGACGAAACTCCGGCAGGGGAGGCCTGGACAATAGGTTTCCTGTCCCAGGGAGGTGTGACCACCTCCCCAGACAGGATAATGTGTATTGGGGCTGGGCGGGAGCACTTTCGGGTGCTTTGAAGTCCTGCACTGGGGGCACACTTGGTGTCCCTGTGCATACCCCAGTTCAAACCGGATCAGGGGCTTGCAGCCCCTGCTTTGGCGTGAACTGGACAAAGGGAAAGGGGTGTAGCCACCCCTCTGCCCTGACCCACCCATAGGTGGGGCCACAGAGTAGTCCAACCCCTATCCTTAGTATAAGTATAGGAACCCAGTCCTTAGGACTTTAGATTATCCCTGGACGAAACTCTGAAACTGAATCCTGGACCTTCGACGCTCTACTCACGATTAGAGGACAGAAGAATCTCCCTTGGGGTCAAGGAGTGACTCCCCTGCTTGGCAGGCACCAAAGAAGCATCTGTCCGGTTCGCATTTCTGAAGCTCCCGCCGGACGCCGAAGTCATCGCATCACCAGAGGTGGATTCTCAGACTTCCCCGAGGCTACCCTGAGTCCCCAGCAAAGCTGAGGCCCGTGGCTATCGTGGGTGACTTGAGACCATGACCTCTGGACACCAAGCACATTTGCAAGTGCATCCTCTTCTGGGTCTCCCCCGAAGTCGTGCTTTGGGCTCCGAGTAGCCCTAGCCTCCAGCACCAACTGCACCGAAGATCACTGGCCTCCACTCCACGAGTGTCCTGTGAGCCAGATCCACGTGCGGCGTCTCGAGGCTCCTTCGCGGTTGCTAGCCCGTTGGCTAGTAGCCCTTAACGAAGGCCAATCTTTTTCTACCTTGGCATCCTGGTTGCTCCAGGCCTGCCCTCACTTACCCTCACTGGGTGAGTTTTCCAGACCTTGCTGGTCTGCACCATCGACGATCTTCCTCTGCATCGAGACTTGCCGTTGCCAAGGCTTGTTGGGTCCAATCCGGTCGCCGACACCTCAGCACTCGACAGACATCATGTACCAGCCCGAATCCTGCTCCTGGTCACCGACAACGCCTCCTGGACCTCGTGGCTGAAGAGTCAAGATGACCGTCAACGCACCTGAAGCACTCGACATCGGTGGGCATCTGTCCATCGCCTTCCTGGTCACTGGCTAGTGACCCAGACTCTGTCCCCTCTGCTTTCAGGTTCTTCAGAACTCCGATCCACTCTTGGATCCACCCGGACACTTTTCACTTGGTCGCCAGCAGCACTTTGCAGCAGATCGCCATTCAAATCGACGACGAAACCCGACCCCGAAAGGCACCTATGCACCCGGCTTCCCTGGGTGAGGTAACACGAGTACTCCGGTGCTCCCGTGGGTAGAGACTCTTCAAAGTCCTAGATCTCAAAGGGTTTGCTCCAAGTCCTCCTTTAAGTGTCCCTTTTCTCTAATTTCCCGATCACGACTTTCTCCATAGAAGTCAACGGCGTATCGCGGTTGTGTATTTACACTGCACGCGTCCCCCGTGGGTCCCCTGTGTCACTACCTTGGGTGGTTCCTTGTGGTCCAAGCACTTCTAGAGGCTCTAGGCCTAGTGTCTAGTTCAGTCGTGGTTCTTATACCACTTTATTGGTATATGGTTTGGTACGCCCCTAGGGCCCAAACGTGTATTTGTGCTATTACTGTGTTTAAATAACTTCTAACTTATGTACTTCGAACTCTAGCCTCATAAAGAGACTAGAGGGGTGTGTTTAGCAATAAATACATATATTTTGAATATATACCTGGTGTGGTGCTCTTTCATTTGATCACTCAGGAGATTATAGACTGGTAAAACAAGCTGCTTTACATTCCTTCAAGACTTAGCCTGAAGGCTGCTCTCCATAGCTACCACTAGGATAGCTTTCAATAAGGTTGTCTTTAACCTATCTCCAATAAGGGGTTGTTTGGACTGGTGCAAGGTGCCCACTATAATTAGTGGACAGCATATACCAGGCCAACTTCTCACATTGGTGTGCAGCGTGTGGGATTCCAGCTTGCTATTGTTTTACCAGATAATCTCAATTGAATTGATCAACTGAAAACCACTAAAGGTACCTAAGGTACATATAATTTAAGCTTAGAATACAGTAAGTTCTACTGAACTTAGAGTTGTGTGTTAAGGGATAGCACAACCCTTTCTACAACTCAAGAGAGTTTAGTAGGCCACACTAGAGTAGGTAGTGCATACACCACACCACACTAGTAATGTCTTTAAGGGTAGGATCTAAAGAATCCTTGCAGGAAGCCACTGAGCTTCCACCCTCCAAGTATGATACACTCCCATTCTTGGAATTGAGAGCTTTATGCAACTTGAGAAAAATAAGGACAGGCCAAAGCCCCACCACCCAACACCTCAAGGAGTTGTTGGTGGCTTATGACCTTAGTAAGCCCTTGGGGACTGAAGGGGTAGGAGCTGAGGGTGGGGCAGATGATGAGGATGGGACCAGGGGTACCAATACCCCCAGCCCCCCTCTGAAACTGGCCAGGAGGGCGACAATGGCCCTGACCTGGATAATCCAATCCCTCCTGAGGAAGATGAAGAGGATAATCAGGATGATGCCCTCTTTGTCCCCCAGGAAGGATTATGAGTGTGCCCAGAAGGTCTAGGTCTCCTTCTCAGGAGTCTAACCACTCTGGCACCTCCATAGGGAGCTCTGTCTCATCTCATAGGAGGGAATCCTCTCATGAGAGAAGAAAGAGGCTGGTTCAATATGAGGAAGCTCAGCTTGAAATCAAAAAGAAGCAACTGGCTATAGACAGGGAGTCCCTAGATCTCTTTAGAGAGAGAAGAAAGTTGGGACTAGAGTCCCATGGTGGCAGCCATGTCCCTAGAGATAGGGATAGGTCCTATGACCATAGGAACCTGAGCAAGATTGTCCCTCCCTATCAGAATGGGGATGACATCCACAAGTGGATAACTGCTCTAGAGAGGGCCTGTAAAGTACAGAAGGTCCCTCAGGAGCAGTGGGCAACAATCTTGTGGCTCTCCTTTGCTGACAAAGGTAGAGATAAGCTCCTCACTGTTAGAGAGGAGGATGCTGATAATTACAAGGTCTTGAAGAGTGCTCTTATTGATGGGTTTGGCCTAACCACTGAACAGTACAGGTTGAAGTTCAGAGATACCCAAAAGCACAGACTCAAGACTGGGTAGACTATGTGGATTGTTCTGCCAAGGCTCTGGAAGGCTGGTTGATGGGCAGTAAGGTGTGTGACTTCTCAGGATTGTACAATCTGATAATGAGGGAGCAGATTCTTAATAACTGTCAAAATCAGCTGTTGCATCAATACCTGGTAGACTCTGATCTGACCTCTCCCCAAGAATTGGGAAAGAAGGCAGACAAATGGGTCAGAACCAGGGTGAAGCAGAAGGTACAGAACCAAGGTGGGGAAACCAAGAAGCAAGATGCTAAGAACTCTGAAAAGGGTGGGGAGAAGGGTAAAGATCAAAAGTCTTCATCAGGCCCCCAAAAATCTTCTTCTGGTGGGGATTCACAGTCTACCAAAGGGAAAGGCCAAAGAAAACCATGGTGCAAGGTCTGTAAGCAAAAGACCCACTGGACCAGTGATTGCACCAAGTCCAAAGACTCCAGTCCAGCACCCACCAATGCCCCTAAGGCACCTGTTCCCCCTAGTACAGTTGGTGGGAGTGCTCCAGCCAAGGGTTTAGTAGGGTTCACCCTGGGTACTGAGTTGGGCTCTGACCTAGTCAGAGAACTGACTCAGGCTGTGTTAGTCTGTGATGGAGGCATGGATGTGACCTCCTCTGTGAGTCCCAGTAATCTGGGCAAGTACAGACAACAGCCTTTAATCAATGGACGTGAGGCTTTGGCATTTAGGGACACAGGGGCAAGTGTCACAATGGTGACACAAGACCTTGTGAATCCTGGGCAAGTTATACTTGGTGAGATGTACCAAGTGACCAATGCTAGCAATGTCAGAACAGACCATACTCTGGCAGTTGTTAACTTCTCCTGGGGAGGGGTAACTGGCCTTAAGAAGGTTGTGGTAAGTGCAAACCTACCAGTCGAATGCTTGCTTGGCAATGACTTAGAGACTTCTGCTTGGGCAGAAGTGGAGCTCAGGACCCATGCAGAAATGCTGGGGATCCCTGCAGATGTGTTTGCTGTGACCAGGTCACAAGCCAAAATGTCTAGCACTGAACAGGCCTTGGATTCTGGAAGAATGGACCAAGTGCCTTCCAAGAGGAGGAGTAGTAGGGTTAAGGCAGTGCCTTCCCCCTTGGCTCAGGAGGAAGATCAGTCCCTTGAGGGGGATGATCTCAGCCCTGAAGAAGGAACTGTCCCAGAGGAACTTGAACCTGACCAGGTTGAGTTCTTGGGGACAGGGGGACCTTCTAGGGCAGATCTGAGCCAGGAGCAGCAGAGCTGCCCCTCCCTTGAACCCCTCAGACAGCAAGCTGCTGCTGAGGCTGCTGGGAAAGCTAGTGGTCCCCATACAGTGTATTGGGATGATGGACTCCTGTACTCAGAGAGTAGAGACCCCAAGCCTGGTGCTACCAGGAGGTTGGTTATACCTCTGAAGTTCAGGGGCTTCCTATTGACCCTAGCCCATGACATTCCCTTAGCAGGTCACCTGGGCCAGAACAAGACTTGGGACAGAATTGTCCCTCACTTTCACTGGCCCCACATGTCTGAAGACAGCAAGGAGTTTTGTCGCTCCTGTGTAACCTGCCAAGCCAGTGGCAAGGCAGGTGGCACTACAAAGGCCCCCTGATACCACTACCTGTGGTGGGGGTGCCCTTTGAAAGGGTAGGGATTGACATTGTTGGTCCCATGGATCCCCAAACAGCCTCTGGGCACAGGTTTATCCTGGTGGTAGTGGATCATGCCACCAGGTACCCAGAAGCTATTCCCCTCAGGACCACTACAGCACCTGTGGTGGCAAGGGCCCTCCTGGGAATTTTCTCAAGAGTGGGCTTTCCTAAGGAGGTAGTATCAAACAGGGGTGCTAACTTCATGTCTGGGTACTTAAAAGCAATGTGGAAGGAGTGTGGAGTGACTTATAAGTTCACCACACCCTATCACCCACAATGCAATGGTTTAGTTGAGAGATTCAACAAAACCTTGAAGGGCATGATTAAAGGGCTCCCAGAAAAGCTTAGGCGTAGATGGGACATACTCTTGCCCTGCCTTTTATTCGCATATAGGGAGGTGCCTCAGAAGGGGTTGGTTACAGCCCTTTTGAACTTCTGTTTGGCCACCCTGTGAGGGGTCCACTGTGCTTGGTGAAGGAAGGATGGGAGTTACCTCTCAAGCCCCCAAAGCAAGATATAGTGGACTATGTACTTGGTCTCCGCTCCAGGATGGCTGAGTACATGAAAAAGGCAACCAAAAACCTTGAGGCTAGCCAGGAACTTCAAAAGGCCTGGCATGACCAAAGAGCTGTTCTGACTGTTTACCAGCCAGGACAGAAGGTGTGGGTGTTGGAGCCAGTGGCCCCAGCAGCTCTCCAAGACAAATGGAGTGGACCCCACACTATTGTTGAGCAGAAGGGTGAGGTTACCTACTTAGTAGACCTAGGAACACCCAGGAGTCCCCACAGGGTTCTCCATGTCAACAGGTTAAAACCATATGTGGACAGGGCAGACATGGGCTTGCTCATGGCTACTGATGAAGGGCAGGAGGAAGAGAGTGACCCACTCCCTGACCTGCTCTCACAGAACCCTGACGATGGGTCAGTTGATGGTGTAGCCTTGGCAGGCAGCCTCACTACCCAGCAGCAAACTGATTGTAGACAGGTTCTCAATCAGTTTAGACACATGTTTTCACTGACACCCAGTCAGACCACCTGGTGCACTCATGAAGTGGACACTGGGGACAGTCTGCCTATTAAAAATAAGATTTATAGGCAACCTGACCATGTCAGGGACTGTATCAGGACTGAAGTCCAGAAAATGTTGGAGTTGGGAGTTATTGAACCCTCAGATAGCCCTTGGGCTAGTCCAGTGGTCCTTGTACCAAAACCTCACACCAGTGGTGGAAAAAGAGAGATGAGGTTTTGTGTGGACTACAGGGGTCTCAATGCAGTCACTAGGACTGATGCCCATCCAATACCAAGGGCAGATGAGCTCATAGATACTTTGGCCTCAGCCAAATATCTCAGCACATTTGACTTGACAGCTGGCTACTGGCAGATCAGACTAGCTGATACTGCAAAGCCCAAAACAGCATTCTCAACCCCTAGTGGGCATTATCAATTTGTGGTAATGCCCTTTGGTCTGAAGAATGCACCTGCCACTTTCCAGAGGCTGGTGAATACAGTTCTCACAGGTCTGGAAGCCTATAGTGCAGCATATCTAGATGATATTGCTGTCTTTAGCTCCACCTGGGAGGATCACCTGGTCCACCTCAGGAATGTTTTACAGGCCCTGCAAAAGGCAGGCCTGACTATCAAGGCCACTAAGTGCCAGATAGGGCAGAGTCAGGTTGTGTACCTGGGCCACCTTGTGGGTGGAGGCCAGGTTCAACCTTTGCAGAGCAAGATCCAGACTATCATGGACTGGACTGCTCCCATTACCCAGACTCAGGTGAGAGCCTTCTTAGGCCTGACTGGGTACTATAGGAGATTTGTCAAGGGGTATGGATCAATAGTGACACCCCTGAATGACTTAACTTCTAAGAAAATGCCCAAAAGGTTCAGTGGACAGTTAGCTGTCAAAAGGCATTTGATGACCTGAAGCAGGCCATGTGCACTGCTCCCATTCTACAGAGTCCTGATTACTCCAAGAAGTTCATTGTTCAAACTGATGCATCTGAATTGGGGGTAGGGGCTGTACTGTCACAATTGAATGAAGAAGGTCAGGATCAGCCAGTAGCTTTCATTAGCAGAAGGCTGACCACTATAGAGAAACGTTGGTCAGCCATAGAGAGGGAGGCCTTTGCTGTGGTCTGGGCTCTGAAGAAGTTGAGGCCATACTTGTTTGGTACACACTTCCTGGTTCAGACAGACCATAAGCCCCTCTTATGGCTAAAACAAATGAAGGGTGAAAACCCCAAACTGCTTAGGTGGTCCATTTCCCTACAGGGGATGGACTTTACAGTGGAACATAGACCTGGGAGTAACCATGCCAATGCAGATGGACTCTCTAGGTATTTCCACTTAGAACATGAAGACTTAACTGGGCAAGGTTAGTTTAATGTCCCTACGTTTGGGGGGGTTGTGTAGGAGAGTAGGATCTGCTTCACATGGGTACCCCCACCTTTTGCTGATGCTTCACTGTTTTTCGACATTAGTCTGGCTGGGGCCCTGCTAATCAGAACCCCAGCCTAGCTGCTTCCTCTCTAAAATGGTTTCCATGTGCCTTAGGCACATCACTAATTGGAATCTGGAGTGCCCTTATAAGTCCCTAGTATATGGTATACTATGTACCAAGGGCATAGGTACCTCAGAGGCCTACCAGGGGCTGCAGCATGTATTATGCCACCCCTGGAAGGCCATCCAAACTGACACCACAGGTCTGCTACTGCAGCCTGGGTAAGGTGGTGCATGCACCCCTTACTGTGATATAGGTTACCTATATCACTAAATACATACACACATATAAACCTATAAGTCACTCCTAAGGCAGGCCTTATCAATCCTAAAGGCAGAGTGCATGGTTCCTATGTGAGAGGGTGCCCTTGCATGAGCAGGGCCCCTCTGCAGCGTTCGGAGACCCTTCTCTGATGCTGTTTGTAGTGCAGCCTGACCATATACTCTTAAGCGCATTATAACCTCGCGTTAAATGCTAACTTTGGAATGGCTGCACCTAAACATGTCGTGTTTGGTGTCAAACATCTTGGAATACTACCCACCCCCGCCAATTCTGGCGGCGGGGGTAGCATTCCACCCTTCTAGAGGGAAAGACATGTTAACTCTGGCTAGCCCGGTAACTTCTTTCCAAAGCCCTGGCATCACAAAATGGATGCTGCTGCCACAGACACGAGTCTGGCCTCCTGCTGCTGGAGGAAACTCCGGCAGGGGAGGCCTGGACAATAGGTTTCCTGTCCCAGGGAGGTGTGACCACCTCCCCAGACAGGATAATGTGTATTGGGGCTGGGCGGGAGCACTTTCGGGTGCTTTGAAGTCCTGCACTGGGGGCACACTTGGTGTCCCTGTGCATACCCCAGTTCAAACCGGATCAGGGGCTTGCAGCCCCTGCTTTGGCGCGAACTGGACAAAGGGAAAGGGGTGTAGCCACCCCTCTGCCCTGACCCACCCATAGGTGGGGCCACAGAGTAGTCCAACCCCTATCCTTAGTATAAGTATAGGAACCCAGTCCTTAGGACTTTAGATTATCCCTGGACGAAACTCTGAAACTGAATCCTGGACCTTCGACGCTCTACTCATGATTAGAGGACAGAAGAATCTCCCTTGGGGTCAAGGAGTGACTCCCCTGCTTGGCAGGCACCAAAGAAGCATCTGTCCGGTTCGCATTTCTAAAGCTCCCGCCGGACGCTGAAGTCATCGCATCACCAGAGGTGGATTCTCAGACTTCCCCGAGGCTACCCTGAGTCCCCAGCAAAGCTGAGACCCGTGGCTATCGTGGGTGACTTGAGACCGTGACCCCTAGACACCGAGCACATTTGCAAGTGCATCCTCTTCTGGGTCTCCCCCGAAGTCGTGCTTTGGGCTCCGAGTAGCCCTAGCCTCCAGCACCAACTGCACCGAAGATCACTGGCCTCCACTCCACGAGTGTCCTGTGAGCTAGATCCACGTGCGGCGTCTCGAGGCTCCTTCGCGGTCGCTAGCCCGTTGGCTAGTAGCCCTTAACGAAGGCCAATCTTTTTCTAACTTGGCATCCTGGTTGCTCCAGGCCTGCCCTCACTTACCCTCGCTGGGTGAGTTCTCTAGACCTTGCTGGTCTGCATCATCGACAATCTTCCTCTGCATCAAGACTTGCCGTTGCCAAGGCTTGTTGGGTCCAATACGGTCGCCGACACCTCAGCACTCTACAGACATCGTGTACCAGCCCGAATCCTGCTCCTGGTCGCCGACAACGCCTCCTGGACCTCGTGGCTGAAGAGTCAAGACGGCCATCAATGCACCTGAAGCACTCGACATCGGTGGGCATCTGTCCATCGCCTTCCTGGTCACTGGCTAGTGACCCAGACTCTGTCCCCTCTGCTTTCAGGTTCTTCAGAACTCCGATCCACTCTTGGATCCACCCGGACACTTTTCACTTGGTCGCCAGCAGCACTTTGCAGCAGATCGCCATTCAAATCGACGACGAAACCCGACCCCGAAAGGCACCTATGCACCCGGCTTCCCTGGGTGAGGTAACACGAGTACTCCGGTGCTCCCGTGGGTAGAGACTCTTCAAAGTCCTAGATCTCAAAGGGTTTGCTCCAAGTCCTCCTTTAAGTGTCCCTTTTCTCTAATTTCCCGATCACGACTTTCTCCATAGAAGTCAACGGCGTATCGCGGTTGTGTATTTACACTGCACGCGTCCCCCGTGGGTTCCCTGTGTCACTACCTTGGGTG
The DNA here is from genome assembly GCA_963921515.1 of Calotriton arnoldi. Classification (NCBI taxonomy): domain Eukaryota; kingdom Metazoa; phylum Chordata; class Amphibia; order Caudata; family Salamandridae; genus Calotriton; species Calotriton arnoldi. The sequence goes on along the minus strand of CAWUFW010020295.1, from coordinate 56,880 downwards.
GTTCCTTGTGGTCCAAGCACTTCTAGAGGCTCTAGGCCTAGTGTCTAGTTCAGTCGTGGTTCTTATACCACTTTATTGGTATATGGTTTGGTACGCCCCTAGGGCCCAAACGTGTATTTGTGCTATTACTGTGTTTAAATAACTTCTAACTTATGTACTTCGAACTCTAGCCTCATAAAGAGACTAGAGGGGTGTGTTTAGCAATAAATACATATATTTTGAATATATACCTGGTGTGGTGCTCTTTCATTTGATCACTCAGGAGATTATAGACTGGTAAAACAAGCTGCTTTACATTCCTTCAAGACTTAGCCTGAAGGCTGCTCTCCATAGCTAACACTAGGATAGCTTTCAATAAGGTTGTCTTTAACCTATCTCCAATAAGGGGTTGTTTGGACTGGTGCAAGGTGCCCACTATAATTAGTGGACAGCATATACCAGGCCAACTTCTCACATAAGTTCTTATCCAGCACTATTCCCAGCAACTTCGTAGAGTCTATGGTGTGTGGTGTGCAGCTGAGAGTGGAGAGGTTTTTCAAATATTTCTCCACGATGGAGGTTTGCTTGGTCGGTGAGATAAGGAGGAATTCCATTTTGAGGGCGTTCAATTTGAGGTGGTTGGAGTTTAACCAATTTTGCGTTTTGTGCAGGGTTCCATTGACTGTCTTGATATCATCAGGGGAAGAGAATTTCATGTACAATTGGGTCTCATCCGCATACATGTGGTATTGGATGTTAGATGCTTTGAGGAATGCCGTAAGAGGTTCAATGAATAGGTTGAAAAGCGTGGGGGAGAGAGAGGACCCTTGGCGCATCCCCAGAGTGCAGGGGCTGGAATTGGATAGAGTTTGATTGGATTTGACACTCTGAGTTCTGTTATTGAGAAAAGAGGCAAACCATTTTAGTACAGAGCCTGAGAGCCCCATCCTACGTTCCAGAAGGCTCAGTAGATTGTCATGTTTGACAGTATCAAAAGCAGATGAGAGGTCGAGTAGGATTAGTAGGCAAGATTCGTTCTGCTCCAGCATTGTGAGAGCATCATCGACTATATGAGTGATGGCTGTTTCGGTGCTGTGGCCGTGACGGAAGCCTGATTTGAATTGATCAAGAAGTTGGAATTCCTCAATGTGCTAACACAGTTGTTCATGAACACATTTCTCAAGGAGTTTTGCCAGAGTAGGGATGTTTGTGATTGGTCGAAAATTATTCAGATCTTCTGGGTCAGCCGTAGGTTTTTTGAGAATGGGGCAGAACCAGCCCCGACTTCGGGCAGTCAGGGATCTCACCTTGAAGAAGAGAAGCATTAATAATCTTGGTCCAGAGTGGGACTAGTGACCTTATCATTTCTTTAAAGAAATTGGGGGAAGGGGATCATCGAAGTGATTTGAAGGTTTCAGGGTCGAAAGAATGTTGAAGATGGATGTGTCGTTGAAGGGTGCGAATTGACTCCATGAGGCATTGTTTTTAGGGGAGAGACCGGGCACAATAAGAGGCTGCGAGGTTAAGGAGGAGTCAAGAGAAAGTGATAGATCATTCAGGGCAGACCTTAGTTCAGATTCAATCTTGCTCGCCTTTTCAAGGAATAAGTCGGCAAAGTCCTCACAGTTTCGGAGAGGGCAGGAGATGTGAGGTGATTGGATAGGAGTGTTATTGGATTGTAGCTTAATCAGCTCGAAAAGCGTTTTGGGGCGATTTTTGGCATTGTCCAGTTGGGTTCTGAAGAAGGTTGCTTTCGCCGATCTGATGTGTTTGTTGTACATACTCCTTCTCAGTCTTAAAATCTTAAGGAGATCAATAGTAAACCATTTAATCGTAAAAACCTTCAATTGTAAACCATTGCATAAGATTTTGCAAAGCATTTATTTCATTTACCTGTGCCAAGCTTGGCTTGGTTCTAGAAATAAAATAACTTAATAATATTTTTATACAAACAAAATTGGTCTGAGTTCAGTCTTTGAGTGTGTGACATCATTTGCTGATTGAGTATGTACAACAAATGCTTAGCACCACCCTCTGATAAAGCCTTACTGCTCGCCCACACTACCACAAATAGAGAGTAAGGTGCTATCTACTTTTACCTCTGCCTACCTTTGGGGTTCCACTTGACTCTGTACACACTATACTTCCTTTTGGTATAGTATATACAGAGGCAGCTTCCTACACCACCACAGGCATAACCCCCACCCAGGCCTGCTTCTAGTGCAGAATTGCGAATACCATTCCCCATCCTGTAGGATCAGGCTATGCTTTTGGGAATATGCATCAATCACTATGAAGACAAAAGACCTACAATGAGAAACAGTCTAACAGTAGAAGACCCAAGTTGAGTACACTGAGGGTAGGCAAACAGGTACTTGTAAAAGACCGTCACCTTGGAGTCAAATTTAACCTTCCATTTGCGATGGATCCCTGGAGAATCATTTGCATAAGTTATGGAATGGTGACTGCATAAACAAAACTCTGAAATCGCTAGAAATGTGTCATTTTTCAAGAGGTTCCTGCACTCGTCTGGCGCCTGGTCAGGAGAAGAGTCCACCTGTCCCTGGTGCAGAGGCCATCGAAGAGGACAAACGCGATGTGGGTGAATCGTTGCAAAACGTTCCTCCCATTCCCTCTGGCAGCGATGGGCAAGAATCGCACACAGTCTGCTAACTCTTCAAGAAAAAGTCCTAAAGTTTGTAAATCTCCTGTGACCAGCCCGAGGAGAGCTGACCCAGTGGCCCCAGACAAGAAATGGTAACGTATCATCTGAGGCCCAGCACTGTTCCTTCGCAGAGGTTTAAGCATTTTGCATGTGATTGATAATGGACTCCTTGTGTTTCAATCCTGCATATCAACCACCAAGAACATACCTAGACTGCCAGAAAAGCAACCCTGTCTCAGAGGTTCCCCTGTTCAGAGACATCATGAGGCAGCAAGAACATCCATGGCGATGGTGAACTCTGTGTTGGTGTCTATTTTCTGAAAGTATGTTTTGCGTTTGCTTTGTGTTGGTATGTTGTTTTTATGTATTTTCTTTTGTTTATTTTCATTATTAATCTGTGTTTGTCTAGTTGTTTTGCTCTTTGTTTTTTGATGATTGATTAGGAATGTAATGTCAGGAGTGATTAACTCAAATAGTTCAGTTAAGAAGAAGGGCATTTGTGGTTTTCCCCTGTTTGTTCAGCCTGAGGTGGTACAGCCCAGGCCAAAGGTGCAGAAGTTAATAAAAAGTACTCAAGAGTGTGATGCTCGAGGTCAGATCCAGTAGAGTGTCCGGAGAGTGTGGTCACTCATACCTCCAAGCAGGGCCTACACATGCACTGGGGTTTGTAGATGACCCCGAAAACACAACAAACCAGACCCCCTGCTTTCATACGCAGAGCCAAAGACGGCTCTCTTTGATTGCCCCTTCATGCCAATAATGTTGAAGAATTGAGAGGGCTGGGCTGCTTTCTCCCAGGATCGATGGCCCTAGCGGCTGGAAGGGGCCAACAGAGAAACAGGGGTCTGTCATGTAGTTCCTATAAACCTATATAGGATCTGCGCGTTTAGACAACATAGACTGTGGGATTGGTGTCCAGACTGATTCCAGGCACCCCCACCGGGTATATACACCTGTATACCAGCTAGCTCACAGTGCCACTGTAAACACCTCTTACCAAGGAGAGAATAGTTCTTGGCAACTATCGAACATGACAACTCTGCCCCATCAGGGATCGTGGAAACAGTGCAATACTTTTCGCGCAGTCACTCGTGCTCACTTTGTCTCTGAGAGATACACAGAATAAACGGTGGGGATGTTTTCAACAAGCATTTATTGAACAAGCGTCATTCTAGTGTAAAATAGGTGTGCTCAAACAACCATTACACAGAAACAGATATAAATGATTATAAGCACCAACAGAGTAACAGGATGATAGATTTCTACCATAGTGCTAAAACGATAAATACAGGCAGGTATAAAAATACATGACAATAACATGCGTACTCCTACGATGCGACCCTAACTAGATATACCGAAGTGTACCTAGCATGTATGTAGGTGTGGAGCCAAGAATCCCTCTAGGATAAAGTCAACCCCATTACCTGAAGTGAGAGACTGTTGGACCCAGTCTTGGTCTCGAGATGGACACCCCGCAAGGGATGTCAGACCACTGCGAGCTGGAGTGTCAGAGTGCAGGAACCTCAGCATCTCGCATCAGTGTGTCAGCATGGAAGTCCTTTTTCTCCTCTCCCTGCCTCAGCAAAGATATGGTGTTTATATATCCAAAGTGGTACCCTCAGGGGATCTACCTTGTCATGTCGGACTTAGGATGACGGAAGGAATGACCCTTATACATAGTTATTCCGCAGGAGATGGTAGTCCTGCTGAGTTTCCAAGAATCCTCATGCATAATGGATGAGGCTAGTTTTCAGGGAAACCCCCATGTCATTTAGGCATTATTGTAACTAGGTAAAAGGCCAGTGCTAAGAACCGTTATGTAGTGTAATGTCAGGGGAATATTGGTGAAAGGTCTGGTTGCTACCTGAGCCTATATCGGGCACCTGTATGAAACATAACACCCACTCCTCATCCGACTGGACGACATACTAAAATTTTAATGTACTTCTAGGCATTTGCACGCAACATTTAAAAAAATATTTAAAAAAATGCTAAAAATGCTAAAATTATATTTTAAGCGGTAGAAGTCTTACTAAAATATGTTCGTATATACAGTTCGAACACCTATGAGTGTGTGAAAGCCATTCAGTTCAGCAAGAAAAACTGTCAATTGTTTAAAATTCAAAATTCGGTTGTTTTGAAAAAGGCCAAGTTTTTCCCAGCACACGATGAGCCAAATGTTTATGTGTCCTGGCTGGGAGACGCAATATCACTGTTGCTTGCCATCGCAGACGACGGTCCCTGCAACACCTCACAGATCAGGTCAATTGAGCACAGATGATCTTCTTTATTGTCCACAGCCGATGCTGGGGAAGCCTGTATGACATCCAAGGCCTGGGTGTTTGTAGAGGAGCCGGTATCCGTTCCAACAGGAGCTGATGCATCCTGCGGTGGCTCCAAGAATGCAGACATCAACATGGGAATACGCTGAGGACACAGCAGTACCAGGGTCCAGTAAAGCATCCAAGTCCGGTGGCGCAACCGATGGAAGTGTTAGACATAGATCCAACATGCATTCTTGTCCGCAGAACAGGCATCGGAGGACAGGCAGAACACAGTCGATCCATACTGGTCTAAATGATAGGAACCAAGACTCGCTTAGTTCTCAAAGGCGAGGTGGGCCCAGATGGAGTACCATGCGATCACGGTATCAGTGCTCCAGGAGCGTTTTTTCCATCTCCTTGGTGACTGGGACGTCCATTGCGTAGCAGAAAAATTACAATCAAGATTCCTGCTATTAGGAACAGGATCAGCGGAAGTCCTCCAAAAATGCTTCCGAATACGGAGTGTATGAAGTTTGGAATCCCTCCGAAGATGGTCTGAAATGTGCTTAACAGCCCAGAACATATGGTCTTAAATCGGTGTACTATACCCGTCATATCAGACATGTTAAAAATACATTGTACCATTTCTGTGAATTGGAAAGGGCAGTTTGTTCGTACTATTGCCAGTATCTCAGCTGAGGACCTTGCGACCTGGAGATCAAAAGTCTCTCGGGTGGAGGTTAAGGGCACGGTTTTTTATAAAAGCATGGCTTTCATTCGGCTCAGAGTATCAAACTGTATAAAGGAAACATTCAATGAATGCCATAATGGCGCCTCCCTGACTGTGTGGGTCGGTGGAAACAATACTTGCATACAACAAGTAACCCTGGAGTGAATTAACAGTGACAAGATATGCGGTGCCAGGAAGCATCCCACAACAACCTTGATCATTCAGCATCAAGTAACTCCCATTTGAGAGCAACCTGAACACCGGATTGATCACGGCAGCTGGGGACCCTTTCAAATGACAGGATAAGTTTGCAACTGAACCGTTAAAGGCCCCGTGAAGCATGATATCCTGGCATATGAGAGATCCACTTAAAGAGTTCTCGCAGTTTGTACCGCTTAGAAACACTTCCATGTCCCCACTCCTGCATCGAAATCTGTATGGCAATTCTCAAGATTCCTTGATGAATTCCCTACCCATTGCTTCATATCTGCTTGCCTGTTGTTGTTCTAGGCAATACTGAAACTGGAAAGTTGTGACCGGTAATGTTATATTGCCATGGATTAACCATTCTGTGGATGGTGATTCTGCCACAGTGAAAGGTAATTGGTCCAGTTTTTCAATACGCAGCTTTGTATATTTTGCTCCCCTTTGTGCCATTGTTATCTGCTTCTTAGTTAGATTGTATGCAGAGAATAGGGACGTACTGTTGATAAATCGCCAAGGCACATAGCAGGAACGTAATGATTGTAGCATCCAGCTTAACATAATGGAACGTAACTGAGACTGTCCGTGCTGTAGTATGGACAAATCCTGTTCCAGTATATCTATAGCAGAAGATACAATGTTGCCCAGTGAATAAATTCTGGATGTTAATGTATTCATACCATTATCGACTACAGCTAAGGCTTTTTCTAGGTTAATTCTATCAATTTCATGGAGTCTCTCCGCGGCTTCTTGTTGAGAGATTTTCCAGATTTCATTATAAACAGCATATAAGAAATGTTTCTGACGTGGCTCTCCGGAGCTTAATAAAAGTCCCCTAGATCCATGTCTTCTGATAGGAAAGATAAGTGTTGTTTCACCTGGGACAGTGTCGAGGTCTTTAGCCAATCGAGGCATAACTTCCCAACACTGTAAGATGCCACTACCCCCGGATGTTCTCTTTGTACATAGCGCTGGTCCGGCCTATGGATACTAAACGCTTCAGTGGTATCCCTGAATCTTGTTTGACACTTGCTTGTGCCTGTGGGCCAAACTAACCATCCCTTCCAATTGGGGTCTGATGAATTGTACTGTATGCAGTCATCTACTGTATCCCCACCATGTGTCATAAAGTTATGCCAGCCCTCAAAGCGTAATGGTGAGGGTATCCAAGTTGTGTTCAAGTCTTTGTTCTTGGCTAGTCCAAGACATGAGGTCTGTTGCAGTGTCGTTCAGAAATATTATCTTCTGTGGAATGAGGCATGCTCGAAATAGTGCTTCTGTTCCCTGAACTTGCCATTCCTTTGAACCACAGACTGATTTTATGTCTATAGTGTCCTTCCATAAGTCGAAACCCTGTTCAGACAGTTGGGAAATAAAGGATGCAGAATAAATCTGTTTAGTGTTATTTAGCATATTTTTCTGTGTAGTTGTTGGCGCAACCTTATAGTAAATTGAGGTCAGGACGGAAGTGTTAAACCCTGAATAAAAAGGAAATTTCTGTGCAAACGTTTTCGAACTACCTTTTGGTTATGTTGGGAAATGTTCTCATTGGTGGTATGTAAAAACATTACGTGGGATACTGGATTTATGTAAAAAGTGATGAGCATAATGTTGGTAACAGTACATATTGTCAAAATCAGATGTGTCCTCTAACATTTCAGTGCTTGAAAATGCAGGGGATTGTTCCAAATCAGATAACATATTATTTGCAGTTTCAAAATCCCAATCGTCAGAAAATGTACTGGAGGTAATGATATCATTTAGAGAAATTTTAAAATTTGTGAGGTATTTTCCAAAGTTCTGTGGGACCAAATACATCATACTCAACCTTGTCCCAAACTATACCGTCAGGAATTGGAACAGCTGTAATGTTCACGAAGGACAAGTCTCTTTGTTCACGATGAGATGATGTATGGTAGGACCAAGTTCACGTTTGAAACTGCAGAGCGTTCTGGGAGATAGTTTCCATTCATGAGTAAGCAAAAGGCACTAGGCCAATCCAGAATAGAAAAAACAATATTCCAGTTATTATCCAGAGTGTAGCCATGGTCTGTGTCACTACCTTGGGTGGTTCCTTGTGGTCCAAGCACTTCTAGAGGCTCTAGGCCTAGTGTCTAGTTCAGTCGTGGTTCTTATACCACTTTATTGGTATATGGTTTGGTACGCCCTAGGGCCCAAACGTGTATTTGTGCTATTACTGTGTTTAAATAACTTCTAACTTATGTACTTGAACTCTAGCCTCATAAAGAGACTAGAGGGGTGTGTTTAGCAATAAATACATATATTTTGAATATATACCTGGTGTGGTGCTCTTTCATTTGATCACTCAGGAGATTATAGACTGGTAAAACAAGCTGCTTTACATTCCTTCAAGACTTAGCCTGAAGGCTGCTCTCCATAGCTAACACTAGGATAGCTTTCAATAAGGTTGTCTTTAACCTATCTCCAATAAGGGGTTGTTTGGACTGGTGCAAGGTGCCCACTATAATTAGTGGACAGCATATACCAGGCCAACTTCTCACATAAGTTCTTATCCAGCACTATTCCCAGCAACTCGTAGAGTCTATGGTGTGTGGTGTGCAGCTGAGAGTGGAGAGGTTTTTCAAATATTTCTCCACGATGGAGGTTTGCTTGGTCGGTGAGATAAGGAGGAATTCCATTTTGAGGGCATTCAATTTGAGGTGGTTGGAGTTTAACCAATTTTGCGTTTTGTGCAGGGTTCCATTGACTGTCTTGATATCATCAGGGGAAGAGAATTTCATGTACAATTGGGTCTCATCCGCATACATGTGGTATTGGATGTTAGATGCTTTGAGGAATGCCGTAAGAGGTTCAATGAATAGGTTGAAAAGCGTGGGGGAGAGAGAGGACCCTTGGCGCATCCCCAGAGTGCAGGGGCTGGAATTGGATAGAGTTTGATTGGATTTGACACTCTGAGTTCTGTTATTGAGAAAAGAGGCAAACCATTTTAGTACAGAGCCTGAGAGCCCCATCCTACGTTCCAGAAGGCTCAGTAGATTGTCATGTTTGACAGTATCAAAAGCAGATGAGAGGTCGAGTAGGATTAGTAGGCAAGATTCGTTCTGCTCCAGCATTGTGAGAGCATCATCGACTATATGAGTGATGGCTGTTTCGGTGCTGTGGCCGTGACGGAAGCCTGATTTGAATTGATCAAGAAGTTGGAATTCCTCAATGTGCTAACACAGTTGTTCATGAACACATTTCTCAAGGAGTTTTGCCAGAGTAGGGATGTTTGTGATTGGTCGAAAATTATTCAGATCTTCTGGGTCAGCCGTAGGTTTTTTGAGAATGGGGCAGAACCAGCCCCGACTTCGGGCAGTCAGGGATCTCACCTTGAAGAAGAGAAGCATTAATAATCTTGGTCCAGAGTGGGACTAGTGACCTTATCATTTCTTTAAAGAAATTGGGGGAAGGGGATCATCGAAGTGATTTGAAGGTTTCAGGGTCGAAAGAATGTTGAAGATGGATGTGTCGTTGAAGGGTGCGAATTGACTCCATGAGGCATTGTTTTTAGGGGAGAGACCGGGCACAATAAGAGGCTGCGAGGTTAAGGAGGAGTCAAGAGAAAGTGATAGATCATTCAGGGCAGACCTTAGTTCAGATTCAATCTTGCTCGCCTTTTCAAGGAATAAGTCGGCAAAGTCCTCACAGTTTCGGAGAGGGCAGGAGATGTGAGATTGGATAGGAGTGTTATTGGATTGTAGCTTAATCAGCTCGAAAAGCGTTTTGGGGCGATTTTTGGCATTGTCCAGTTGGGTTCTGAAGAAGGTTGCTTTCGCCGATCTGATGTGTTTGTTGTACATACTCCTTCTCAGTCTTAAAATCTTAAGGAGATCAATAGTAAACCATTTAATCGTAAAAACCTTCAATTGTAAACCATTGCATAAGATTTTGCAAAGCATTTATTTCATTTACCTGTGCCAAGCTTGGCTTGGTTCTAGAAATAAAATAACTTAATAATATTTTTATACAAACAAAATTGGTCTGAGTTCAGTCTTTGAGTGTGTGACATCATTTGCTGATTGAGTATGTACAACAAATGCTTAGCACCACCCTCTGATAAAGCCTTACTGCTCGCCCACACTACCACAAATAGAGAGTAAGGTGCTATCTACTTTTACCTCTGCCTACCTTTGGGGTTCCACTTGACTCTGTACACACTATACTTCCTTTTGGTATAGTATATACAGAGGCAGCTTCCTACACCACCACAGGCATAACCCCCACCCAGGCCTCCTTCTAGTGCAGAATTGCGAATACCATTCCCCATCCTGTAGGATCAGGCTATGCTTTTGGGAATATGCATCAATCACTATGAAGACAAAAGACCTACAATGAGAAACAGTCTAACAGTAGAAGACCCAAGTTGAGTACACTGAGGGTAGGCAAACAGGTACTTGTAAAAGACCATCACCTTGGAGTCAAATTTAACCTTCCATTTGCGATGGATCCCTGGAGAATCATTTGCATAAGTTATGGAATGGTGACTGCATAAACAAAACTCTGAAATCGCTAGAAATGTGTCATTTTTCAAGAGGTTCCTGCACTCGTCTGGCGCCTGGTCAGGAGAAGAGTCCACCTGTCCCTGGTGCAGAGGCCATCGAAGAGGACAAACGCGATGTGGGTGAATCGTTGCAAAACGTTCCTCCCATTCCCTCTGGCAGCGATGGGCAAGAATCGCACACAGTCTGCTAACTCTTCAAGAAAAAGTCCTAAAGTTTGTAAATCTCCTGTGACCAGCCCGAGGAGAGCTGACCCAGTGGCCCCAGACAAGAAATGGTAACGTATCATCTGAGGCCCAGCACTGTTCCTTCGCAGAGGTTTAAGCATTTTGCATGTGATTGATAATGGACTCCTTGTGTTTCAATCCTGCATATCAACCACCAAGAACATACCTAGACTGCCAGAAAAGCAACCCTGTCTCAGAGGTTCCCCTGTTCAGAGACATCATGAGGCAGCAAGAACATCCATGGCGATGGTGAACTCTGTGTTGGTGTCTATTTTCTGAAAGTATGTTTTGCGTTTGCTTTGTGTTGGTATGTTGTTTTTATGTATTTTCTTTTGTTTATTTTCATTATTAATCTGTGTTTGTCTAGTTGTTTTGCTCTTTGTTTTTTGATGATTGATTAGGAATGTAATGTCAGGAGTGATTAACTCAAATAGTTCAGTTAAGAAGAAGGGCATTTGTGGTTTTCCCTGTTTGTTCAGCCTGAGGTGGTACAGCCCAGGCCAAAGGTGCAGAAGTTAATAAAAAGTACTCAAGAGTGTGATGCTCGAGGTCAGATCCAGTAGAGTGTCCGGAGAGTGTGGTCACTCATACCTCCAAGCAGGGCCTACACATGCACTGGGGTTTGTAGATGACCCCGAAAACACAACAAACCAGACCCCCTGCTTTCATACGCAGAGCCAAAGACGGCTCTCTTTGATTGCCCCTTCATGCCAATAATGTTGAAGAATTGAGAGGGCTGGGCTGCTTTCTCCCAGGATCGATGGCCCTAGCGGCTGGAAGGGGCCAACAGAGAAACAGGGGTCTGTCATGTAGTTCCTATAAACCTATATAGGATCTGCGCGTTTAGACAACATAGACTGTGGGATTGGTGTCCAGACTGATTCCAGGCACCCCCACCGGGTATATACACCTGTATACCAGCTAGCTCACAGTGCCACTGTAAACACCTCTTACCAAGGAGAGAATAGTTCTTGGCAACTATCGAACATGACAACTCTGCCCCATCAGGGATCGTGGAAACAGTGCAATACTTTTCGCGCAGTCACTCGTGCTCACTTTGTCTCTGAGAGATACACAGAATAAACGGTGGGGATGTTTTCAACAAGCATTTATTGAACAAGCGTCATTCTAGTGTAAAATAGGTGTGCTCAAACAACCATTACACAGAAACAGATATAAATGATTATAAGCACCAACAGAGTAACAGGATGATAGATTTCTACCATAGTGCTAAAACGATAAATACAGGCAGGTATAAAAATACATGACAATAACATGCGTACTCCTACGATGCGACCCTAACTAGATATACCGAAGTGTACCTAGCATGTATGTAGGTGTGGAGCCAAGAATCCCTCTAGGATAAAGTCAACCCCATTACCTGAAGTGAGAGACTGTTGGACCCAGTCTTGGTCTCGAGATGGACACCCCGCAAGGGATGTCAGACCACTGCGAGCTGGAGTGTCAGAGTGCAGGAACCTCAGCATCTCGCATCAGTGTGTCAGCATGGAAGTCCTTTTTCTCCTCTCCCTGCCTCAGCAAAGATATGGTGTTTATATATCCAAAGTGGTACCCTCAGGGGATCTACCTTGTCATGTCGGACTTAGGATGACGGAAGGAATGACCCTTATACATAGTTATTCCGCAGGAGATGGTAGTCCTGCTGAGTTTCCAAGAATCCTCATGCATAATGGATGAGGCTAGTTTTCAGGGAAACCCCCATGTCATTTAGGCATTATTGTAACTAGGTAAAAGGCCAGTGCTAAGAACCGTTATGTAGTGTAATGTCAGGGGAATATTGGTGAAAGGTCTGGTTGCTACCTGAGCCTATATCGGGCACCTGTATGAAACATAACACCCACTCCTCATCCGACTGGACGACATACTAAAATTTTAATGTACTTCTAGGCATTTGCACGCAACATTTAAAAAAATATTTAAAAAAATGCTAAAAATGCTAAAATTATATTTTAAGCGGTAGAAGTCTTACTAAAATATGTTCGTATATACAGTTCGAACACCTATGAGTGTGTGAAAGCCATTCAGTTCAGCAAGAAAAACTGTCAATTGTTTAAAATTCAAAATTCGGTTGTTTTGAAAAAGGCCAAGTTTTTCCCAGCACACGATGAGCCAAATGTTTATGTGTCCTGGCTGGGAGACGCAATATCACTGTTGCTTGCCATCGCAGACGACGGTCCCTGCAACACCTCACAGATCAGGTCAATTGAGCACAGATGATCTTCTTTATTGTCCACAGCCGATGCTGGGGAAGCCTGTATGACATCCAAGGCCTGGGTGTTTGTAGAGGAGCCGGTATCCGTTTCAACAGGAGCTGATGCATCCTGCGGTGGCTCCAAGAATGCAGACATCAACATGGGAATACGCTGAGGACACAGCAGTACCAGGGTCCAGTAAAGCATCCAAGTCCGTTGGCGCAACCGATGGAAGTGTTAGACATAGATCCAACATGCATTCTTGTCCGCAGAACAGGCATCGGAGGACAGGCAGAACACAGTCGATCCATACTGGTCTAAATGATAGGAACCAAGACTCGCTTAGTTCTCAAAGGCGAGGTGGGCCCAGATGGAGTACCATGCGATCACGGTATCGGTGCTCCAGGAGCGTTTTTTCCATCTCCTTGGTGACTGGGACGTCCATTGCGTAGCAGAAAAATTACAATCAAGATTCCTGCTATTAGGAACAGGATCAGCGGAAGTCCTCCAAAAATGCTTCCGAATACGGAGTGTATGAAGTTTGGAATCCCTCCGAAGATGGTCTGAAATGTGCTTAACAGCCCAGAACATATGGTCTTAAATCGGTGTACTATACCCGTCATATCAGACATGTTAAAAATACATTGTACCATTTCTGTGAATTGGAAAGGGCAGTTTGTTCGTACTATTGCCAGTATCTCAGCTGAGGACCTTGCGACCTGGAGATCAAAAGTCTCTCGGGTGGAGGTTAAGGGCACGGTTTTTTATAAAAGCATGGCTTTCATTCGGCTCAGAGTATCAAACTGTATAAAGGAAACATTCAATGAATGCCATAATGGCGCCTCCCTGACTGTGTGGGTCGGTGGAAACAATACTTGCATACAACAAGTAACCCTGGAGTGAATTAACAGTGACAAGATATGCGGTGCCAGGAAGCATCCCACAACAACCTTGATCATTCAGCATCAAGTAACTCCCATTTGAGAGCAACCTGAACACCGGATTGATCACGGCAGCTGGGGACCCTTTCAAATGACAGGATAAGTTTGCAACTGAACCGTTAAAGGCCCCGTGAAGCATGATATCCTGGCATAAGAGAGATCCACTTAAAGAGTTCTCGCAGTTTGTACCGCTTAGAAACACTTCCATGTCCCCACTCCTGCATCGAAATCTGTATGGCAATTCTCAAGATTCCTTGATGAATTCCCTACCCATTGCTTCATATCTGCTTGCCTGTTGTTGTTCTAGGCAATACTGAAACTGGAAAGTTGTGACCGGTAATGTTATATTGCCATGGATTAACCATTCTGTGGATGGTGATTCTGCCACAGTGAAAGGTAATTGGTCCAGTTTTTCAATACGCAGCTTTGTATATTTTGCTCCCCTTTGTGCCATTGTTATCTGCTTCTTAGTTAGATTGTATGCAGAGAATAGGGACGTACTGTTGATAAATCGCCAAGGCACATAGCAGGAACGTAATGATTGTAGCATCCAGCTTAACATAATGGAACGTAACTGAGACTGTCCGTGCTGTAGTATGGACAAATCCTGTTCCAGTATATCTATAGCAGAAGATACAATGTTGCCCAGTGAATAAATTCTGGATGTTAATGTATTCATACCATTATCGACTACAGCTAAGGCTTTTTCTAGGTTAATTCTATCAATTTCATGGAGTCTCTCCGCGGCTTCTTGTTGAGAGATTTTCCAGATTTCATTATAAACAGCATATAAGAAATGTTTCTGACGTGGCTCTCCGGAGCTTAATAAAAAGTCCCCTAGATCCATGTCTTCTGATAGGAAAGATAAGTGTTGTTTCACCTGGGACAGTGTCGAGGTCTTTAGCCAATCGAGGCATAACTTCCCAACACTGTAAGATGCCACTACCCCCGGATGTTCTCTTTGTACATAGCGCTGGTCCGGCCTATGGATACTAAACGCTTCAGTGGTATCCCTGAATCTTGTTTGACACTTGCTTGTGCCTGTGGGCCAAACTAACCATCCCTTCCAATTGGGGTCTGATGAATTGTACTGTATGCTGTCATCTACTGTATCCCCACCATGTGTCATAAAGTTATGCCAGCCCTCAAAGCGTAATGGTGAGGGTATCCAAGTTGTGTTCAAGTCTTTGTTCTTGGCTAGTCCAAGACATGAGGTCTGTTGCAGTGTCGTTCAGAAATATTATCTTCTGTGGAATGAGGCATGCTCGAAATAGTGCTTCTGTTCCCTGAACTTGCCATTCCTTTGAACCACAGACTGATTTTATGTCTATAGTGTCCTTCCATAAGTCGAAACCCTGTTCAGACAGTTGGGAAATAAAGGATGCAGAATAAATCTGTTTAGTGTTATTTAGCATATTTTTCTGTGTAGTTGTTGGCGCAACCTTATAGTAAATTGAGGTCAGGACGGAAGTGTTAAACCCTGAATAAAAGGAAATTTCTGTGCAAACGTTTTCGAACTACCTTTTGGTTATGTTGGGAAATGTTCTCATTGGTGGTATGTAAAAACATTACGTGGGATACTGGATTTATGTAAAAAGTGATGAGCATAATGTTGGTAACAGTACATATTGTCAAAATCAGATGTGTCCTCTAACATTTCAGTGCTTGAAAATGCAGGGGATTGTTCCAAATCAGATAACATATTATTTGCAGTTTCAAAATCCCAATCGTCAGAAAATGTACTGGAGGTAATGATATCATTTAGAGAAATTTTAAAATTTGTGAGGTATTTTCCAAAGTTCTGTGGGACCAAATACATCATACTCAACCTTGTCCCAAACTATACCATCAGGAATTGGAACAGCTGTAATGTTCACGAAGGACAAGTCTCTTTGTTCACGATGAGATGATGTATGGTAGGACCAAGTTCACGTTTGAAACTGCAGAGCGTTCTGGGAGATAGTTTCCATTCATGAGTAAGCAAAAGGCACTAGGCCAATCCAGAATAGAAAAAACAATATTCCAGTTATTATCCAGAGTGTAGCCATGGTCTAGGTAAGTCTTTTTCAGAAAAGTGTGGAAATCATGGAGTAGTTGCTTATGGGAAACTGGAGCTGGCGTTGTTTCAGGTTAACTGAGATCCAGAGAGAAGGTATCAAAATCGATGAAGTAGCCGGATGCAGTTCGAACTATCTTTGGTAGCTCAGCAGGTTTTGATGAACTGGCAGACGTCTCTTGTAGAGGCATATTGATGTAGACATCGGTTTTAGGCCGAATTGATATTTGCCTTTCATTTGTGTTTTGATGTTCTGTTTCAACAGGAACAAGTTCCATTTCGTTGTTCGAAATTCCATTACTTGGTATTGGTGACTATTCAAATGTTATGAGTCTTTCTGTCTGAACTTCCTGTATGGTAGCAAGAGGAGAGCGTCGGCTACCCAGGACCCCACAAGGCCTACTATTCGGTATCGGCCACATAGTGTGGTTCGATCAGATCAATGGAGATGAATCTCTTTTCTTTTTTGCCGGCAAGAGGTGGAAGAAGTACTGCTCTTGTTACTTCGACAGCCAAGACAGGTACAGGCTTTCTGTATGATGGCCCAAATTATTTTTTGTCCACAATCCCCGACTTTTGGGATCCAGGCAGGTCTTGCCGTGACTGATTTGACTTACCCAGTGGCGGTGCGTTTTACTTGCACGTTGCTTTGTAGTGCCCGGAATGCAATGAGATCCTGTAAAACAGCCAAACGTTTATTGATGTCAAATGTTTTTTTTTATCCACCACTGTGCTTTCAAAATCGAGATCAGGTACCCACATTCTCGTCTGAAATAGGACTTCATAAGGAGTGAAACCTCCTAGGGAACTTCTTGGCATATTATTGAGTGCCCTCTGGACCCCGTATAAGTGATTGACCCGACTACCACCTGAACCTAATACCCTTGCTGTTAAAGATTGCTTTAAGTCTCGGTTTTTCCTTTCCACGACCGAATTTCCTTCTGTATGGTACCCAAACTTTCCATGGACTCTTTGTAAGCCCTAGAGCTAAACGCGCGGCCGCAGTCAGAATGTAATGTGCCAACTGGGTATGTCCCTATAAGGACTCGCAAATCTTTTAAAACAGTTTGAGCGTCAGCCGAGCGCTGAGGCCACACCCATAGGGATCTAGAGCATGAATCCACTGCCACTAAGATGCACTTGTAAGCCCCAACCGATTGTAGGGGCCACAGTGGTCCAAATGGACACAAGCTAGCGGTCTGTCTGCTATTAGTAATGGTGTCTGCGCTGGACGTGTTAAGGTGGAACCCTTCATCTGCTGACAGATGTCGCATTTTAGGACAAAACTTTTTGTCTGTTTTGTTAATCCTAGCCACCAATAGCGTTGCTTTAGTAAAGAAACTGCAGCTGTAACTCCTGCGTGTGCAGAACCTAGACCCTCGTGTGCAGCTAGAATTAAACCTAATCTGTGATCCGTGTTTGGTATTACTCTATCCCCCACTCCTGGAATTTGAGCATGCAGAATGTTATTCGCATCTAACTTGTAGGAGTACTTGAGTGGAAAGCCCTTCGGTAAGGCTGTGCTGTTTTTGCGTGAAGCAATGACAGCTACCATTATCTGTCCGTCTATTCTCGTTTTTGAACGAGTGATTGCAGCTACGGCAGCAGTACGTACTGCCCCTTTTGTGGCTTCATCAGCCAATGTATTCCTTTCAACGTGAATGCCATCACGTTGATGACTCAGCATGTGTCTCACGTGAGCTCTCAGTAGTTTATTTTTCAACTCAGCTACCTGTTCCCATAGCATTTTATGCTTAATTGTGCCACCTTTTGAGTCTTTAAACACATTTTGAGCCCAGTAGTGTAGATATTCATTGTATGACTGGACACAATAAAAAGAATCGCACACAATCAGTGTGGGGAATTCTCGATCCGTATTTATTAGTGCCAGTAACAGGGCATTTAGTTCTGCCAGCTGTGCCATGCAGTCTCCTAGAGACTGTGTCTTCGTACTGCTAGGATGGAACTTGCCTTCCTGCATACGACCCTTCACAATCGCACATGCGGCGCTGTATTGTTGTTTACTTCCTACGGCCAGCTTAGCAGATCCATCTGTGTAAATAATGTATTCATACTGATCTAGAGGCATTATTTCATTCGGGAGAGGATATTCTTGTTCATATTGTAGAAATGCTTGTGTTTTAAGTGTAGAGTCAAATTTGTAATCTACATCTGTTGCAGTGAGAGAATTAGCCCATTGTATCCATCTTGGATGTAAAGTTTTAGCATTCAGAACGCTTGCTTTTGTAACAGCCTCTAAGGCTGGTACCAGAGTTACGACAATTATTCATTTCCCCTGAGCCAGTACTCTTTCTCTCACTACAGCAGTCTGTACTGCTGTCAGAATATTTTCTGTAGAAGCAAAACACATTTCAGCGTTTGTGTACAAGTGTGATTTGTATGCTATGGGTACTGTTTCACCTTCATTGAAGATTAGGTAAGTATACCCTGATTGACCTGCTATAACACGGATCACCAAATTTGTGGTGTTTACACGTGTGTGTAGGTGTTTTGAAGCTATCATGTCAGCTGGTAAGGAACAAAGGATATCTGTGTGTTCCTGTGTCCAATGCCTAACTGAGAAATCAGGTCTTATTAAGTCTTAGAAAGGTTTTACTTTTTCGGCGTAATCTAAAATGTATGTTCTGCCAAAATTCAAGAATCCCAATATGGATTGTACGTTTTTCAGCGATTTAGTAGGTTGGAGCAGTGCACACTTTTCTAAAAAGTTAGCTGCCAGGCTTTTTCCTTCACTTGATAGCTCATATCCCAAAAATAGGACATTGAGGTGGGCTATTTTTGATTTTTTAAAGTTGAATTTGTAGCCCTCAGAGGCGAACCCCAAAATGATGTTGCTCACCCTGGTCAAGTGATCCTTCAAATCATCATCTGTCAGATAAATATCATTTACATAGGACAATGCCTCCTCATCCAAATTCTGAAGTAACTCTGTTACCCTAGCGGAGAACAACCCAGGACTATTCTTATACCCTTGGGGGAGTCAACAAAATTGACGCTGAGAACCGAGCGCTGAGAATGCTGTCAAATACCTGCTCTCAGGCGCTATATTTTGGCACAAAAATCCATTTGAGATATCTAATGTTATTTTGTATTTCTTCCACACAATGTTATCCATTAATGCGCACTGTGTGCATTCTGTACTGCAAATGTTTTGGTGCATGTGTTCAGATGTCTGTAGTCTAAAACTAGATGGTATGAATTATCGGGTTTCATTACAGGAAACAAAGGATTATTCATTGAAGAGGTGCAAGTTTCAATTACACCCTGATATTCAAGTTGATCTAAGATCTCCCTGACCTGTTTTTTTCGCTTCTTGTTTTATTGGGTATTGTCTCTGTGGAGTTGGAGTAGTTTTTACTGGGATTGTATGGTGAGGTGACACAGCATCCCACCCAACATGGTTGCGATAAAATGCTGGAGCAAGTGCTACCACCCACTCCTGCGCGTATGTAAGTTTTAAGTATACTGGAACGAAGTCGGAAAAAGCTGGTAAAATTACCGCTTCTCCCTTTGGGCAATCCATATCAATTTCAGGCGGCCAATCTTTTTCAGCTAAAAGGATGTCATAGCCGTAAGTCAGGTTCTCCCAAAAGAGACCTTTGATTTTCTGGGTTTGTCCCCCACCATTTGGAGTGTTATTTCATGTAACTTATGTGAGACACTTACCCTAGTATCAGGTGTCTCCACCGTGATATGTTCATTCAACTCTGCTGTCACCAAAAATCCCACCATGTTCTGGCGAGCTATTGTTACTTCTGCTGCGCTGTCTAGCATCGTCAGAGCCCATTCCCCATTCAGAAGTTGAGTCCTCAGAATTCTGGGCATGTCTAACTTCAAGACCTGCTATTTTCTTCTTTTTAAATTGAGGTTTTGATTTTGGCTTCTCTTCTTTTTTGGAAGTATAGTCTGAAGCGTGTTGCGTGTCTCTGTACTTTGTAAGCTCTTCTTGTCTGTGTTCTGACTGTCCTTCCCTCTCTGAGTTTTTTGAAGAACCCTGAAAGGAACGTGTATCAGTATCCTGATACCTGACAGTTTTTTAATGTTATCACGATTCCTAAGGTTGTACCTCCTTTCGGAGGGTTCCTGTTAAGGAGACCCACCCCTGGATTGTGATCTATTCTCTCTATTCTTTTGTCTTTGATTGTTATCCCATTTCTTCTTAGAAGAATCAGGTGCTTGCTTGATGTTATTATTTTCAGGACCACCCATTAGTTGGGGTTTTGTTGCTCTAGCTCCCAAACTATCTCTACCTAATTCAGCATAGGTGTCTTCGATAATTTTGGTAATTCACGTTCCTGTTGTAAAGGAGTGAAATCCCTCAGGCGTTGGCATATTGCCACTGCAGCTGCCTCCCCTTTTATGTTTGCTACTATAATAGCTGATACCTGGGCAAAATTTCCTAACAATTTCATCCCTAAGTTCAGAGCAGGTTCTGCTCCATACTCATTCTGTATTTGTCTTAATACATCTGGTATTACTGCTAATGAAGGGATACCATGAGTTCTGGTATATATGGCAGTGAAAACTGTACCCCAAGTGGTACAATCCTCTGTCTGAGGAGCTATCCCCATTGGCTAGCAGATTATTAACATTCTGTGTTTTTCCTGAGGGCTTGTATGTGGAAATACTGCCTCTAACTGTGTGATTTTCTGAGCTATCCAGAATGGCATTTGCTCACGTCTAGTGGGCATTTTACTCATAACTGCGTGTAGCGTTTGTGGTGTTATTTTAGTTGTAGATCCCTGAATTTGTCCTGCTGGTGTAGCCTTTGCTGGCTGAAGTGTGAGTGTTCTCATCACGAACTGTGTCAGGTTTCTGTAGAGATTTAATATTTCTTTATGAAGTGGACATAATTCTGCTACTGAAATTGTGTCAATGTCTGGATGTGGTGTGTAGGCCACTAGGACTGGCCATGTCGCTCCATCTCTTCCGAGCGGACCGAGTCTCACTTTTTCTTTTGTGTTTGGGAGGGTGCCTTTAAGCCAGTATATGTGCCCCTGGAAGGTGAGCGGAATTTCAATGTCCTCATACGGACAGTATTCATTTGGTGTTTCAGCTTCAGTATAAAGATTAAATGTATGTGATTGTGCATCTGCTTTTGGGAATTAAACCCATGAATAGAATACCTCTGTTCTGTATGATTTCTGTGCCTCAATCACGAATGTGACTGTCCCACCCCTAGCTGTGACTCCATATTCTGCTAGTTTTAAAGTAAGGGCAGTTCTGACATTTTCTGAAATGTTTATTTCAGCTTCTTCCTCCCTTGCTGCAGCTGCACGTTGTGCTGGCACAGCGGCGTCTTCGTCAGCCATTATTTTGAAGAAGGAAAAAGTTTCAAGGAAATTGAGATAAGGTTTTATGAACAACAGGGAACTGTTTGCCCTTCAAGCTTGAGAAACCTACAGCCAATACATAGGATATGCCTACTCAGCTGTGGCGGATAGTTCCCTTCCCACTCCAGACGTCTCTGGGTAAATGTGAGTAGGGGAATCTGAGAATAGCATGACTGAACTACTCAGATTTGACCGTTAAATAAGTACCCAACCAACGTTGGGGGCGCCATGTCGTGTAGTTCCTATAAACCTATATAGGATCTGCGCATTTAGACAACATAGACGGTGGGATTGGTGTCCAGACTGATTCCAGACACCCCCACCGGGTATGTTCGCCTGTATACCACCTAGCTCACAGTGCCACTGTAAACTCCTTTTACCAAGGAGAGAATAGTTCTTGGCAACTATTGAACATGACAACTCTGTCCCATCAGGGATCATGAAAACAGTGCAATACTTTTCGCTCAGTCACTCATGCTCACTTTGTCTCAGAGAGATACACAGAATAAACGGTGGGGACATTTTCAACAAGCATTTATTGAACCAGCGTCATTCTAGTGTAAAATAGGTGTGCTGAAACAACCAATAGACAGAAACAGATATAAAGGATTATAAGCACCAACAGAGTAACAGGATGGTAGACTTCTACCATAGTGCTAAAACGATGAATACAGAAAGGTATAAAAATACATGACAATAAAATGCGTACTCCAACGATGCGACCCTAACTAGATTTACCTAAGTGTACCTAGCATGTATGTAGATGTGGAGCCAAGAATCCCTCTAGGATAAAGTCAACCCCATTACCTGAAGTGAGAGACTGTGGGACCCAATCTTGGTCTCGAGATGGACACCCCGAAAGGGATGTCAGACCATTGCGAGCTGGAGTGTGTATGTGCAGGAACCTCAGCGTCTCACGTCAGTGTGTCAGCATGAAAGTCCTTTTTCTCTTCTCCCTGCCTCAGCAAAGATATGGTGTTTATATATCCAAAGTGGTACCCTCAGGGGATCTACCAGGCTGTGTCATATTGGACTTAGGATGACAGAAGGAATGACCCTTATACATAGTTATTATGTATGAGATGGTAGTCCTGCTGAGTTTCCAAGAATCCTCATGCATAATGGATGAGGCTAGTTTTCAGGGAAAACCCCATTTCATTTTGGCATTACCGTAACTAGGTAAAATGTCAGTACTAAGAACTGTTATGTAGTGTAATGTCAGGGGAATATAGGTGAAAGGTCTGGTTGCTACCTGAACCTATATCTAGCACCTGTATGAAACATACAGGTCTTCATCGAGGCGGGGGGTGTCATCCGGGGGCTCATAGGATGAAGGACACTGGAGGGGACATCACTTGATGAAGATGTCCCTTTCACCGTTAAGAACGTCCCCGAAGCTGCTGCATGCAAACCTTTTGTTTTATGAACGTTTAATATTTTACTTTTACATACATGCCAACCCTCCCAATTCAGGTGGAAGACTACCGATTTCAATGCTAGCCTCCCACCACCCGATTGCTGCATGCAGAAACCCGATCTGGAGTTTTGTAAAACTGCCCAAAAAAAGTATTGATGCCTGTCACACACGCTCCAATCTCCCCCTCCAAGTATTATCCCCGACATCAAAGGTTAATGCTTTGTCCTTAATTCGTAAAGGTTGAAATTAGAGCATGTGACAGGCCTCGACATTTTATTTTTGGCAGTTTTACATAGCGCAAATAAAATACTGTTTGTCTATCACCTAACATACCAATTGACTTGATCCAGTCAGATTGCTCTTGTTTCAATAAAAATGGGGAAAATACATTCTACCGACTTTTAAAAAAATCACCCACTTGTCCGCTCTAAAATGTTGGCATGTATGCTTTTATAAAAAAGGCAGACATATTCATAGATCTGAGTTGAAGGGTCATTCGAGCTGCTCTGCAAGACACATTGAATCACCACACAGTAGAGGAATCTGAAATGTATTGGGGGAGGGAGCATTTATCTCACACAAAAATCTTACAATGTAGACTTCTCTCTGGACAATGGCCACTTTCATAGGAAGGAACACAACAGTTATAAACATGTCCACACCAAGATCCCACAGAGGAACAAGACTTTCTAAGTCTTATTTTCTTTCCAACTTTTTTTTTAAAACCAAAAGTAGTTTATCGCACTTCAGAAATAGCGCTACCCCAGGATATCTTTCGGGATAAATAGAGCCTATAACGAGTTTTTGGGGAATAACATGTATTTTGGTGCTAAACGCACCAAAATACACATGATAAAGTAATACCAAATACGTTTGCCCTGTTAAATTTTAGCAGGTTTAACCTGACAAAATTTAACAAAGATTGAGATATTTAACTCATCCAATAATTTATCGGAAGCGTTACATACAAACAAACTCGTAATTCTGACCCCTGAGCAAACAGGGGTTTACCCAAGGAGTAGGAAAACAACCTAATCAGGCCTGTAATATTGTGAAAGGCTGAGGGAGGGAGTTTCAAATTCTAGTTGCTCTGTCTGGGAAGAATGTATGACTTTACAATGCATGCAATTACCATGCATGCCTTTTCTGTGCAACCTTTACTACACAGATGCCTTTACCACGCATGTCTTTACAATGCATGTCTTTACCACTGATGGAAAGTATATGTAACATGTGTGTAATTTAAATAACTTCATTTATATATTTTTTTTGGGGGGGGGGGTTATTGTATGCTCTTTTCTGAATTCAGGTGGTTCGAGACCGAGTGTTTCTGCACTGCAAGCAGAAGGTTGGCCAAAGGTTGAGTGGATAACCTTGTTTGTAATGCACTCACTGTGTCGCTTATAAAGATGTAGATTTCATCGGAGCCACTGAAGCATAGGTAGGACAGGTGATTTGTGATGACATTCACTGCATCCAGTAACAGAATAAGTTGCTTCATGGAGTATTCCTTTCAGAAGGACAAGGTGAGCCTTAGGCTGCCAGTCAACAGCGAATTGAGAAACTCAGTCCTGGAGAACATTAGGGATTAAATTTGGGTCTTGAAGTCTTGTACTAGGATGAACAGGCGTTGCCCACCTTCTGCTCAAACAAAGGTCAGACTAAGGTTATATTATGCATCTTTTTTATTTTTATATATTCAATATTTCCTACGGTGTTGAAATTGTCCGAATGGGCATGAAAAACACTTTATAACTGAGAGAGTTTTATACTACGCGCAGAGATAGATAGGTACAGTAATGACAATCACAATTTGGGTCAAATGCTGGATCTTCCTCATAAATAGAGTCAATGGTTGAAAGCCTATGTCATCCCAATATGCAATGCCATTTGAAGAGACGTCATATAATGCTTTCAGGAGCGCAAAGTGTAGAGGTATGCCAGGTGAAAGTTGTAAGAGAGGAGAAAGTTCCAGTGTAGAGGGGGAGCTCCCAGTGCAGTAAGAATATCGAAATTATCGAAATAAACAGGGGACTTTGTTTATTTTCCCCATGAGAAAAGCAAGCAGTGGAGCTGCTCACCATGTTTACTGAAGGAGTGCCCTCAGAGCAGGGATGTAATGAAAGGCCTGCAGCCCCTGCATTGTGGGGGCAGGGGGTGCTACCACACATTAAAGTCCAGAGGGTACTTCTCTGCAGCTGGCTGGCTGCAAACCAATACAATTAAAACAAGCATTGGTAAAGCCAATAGGTCTGGACTATGGAAGAGCTATTGGTCTTGGCAATGAGTTTTATCCATGTCGTATGCCAGGGTGGCTGCTGTTCAGCATGGCTAAATGTTTGTGGCATAGAGGAGAGTGGAATGGAGTGTCATGTTGTGTCTTTGATTGTCATAGAGTGGAGTGTCGTTGGATGGAGTGTCGTAGATTGGAGTGTCATAGTGTGGAGTGTCATTGATCAGAGAGGAGTGTCATGGAGTAAAGAGGAGTAAAGTAGAGTAGAGTGGTGTATAGTGGAGTGACATAGAGTAGCGTAGAGTGGGGCAGAGCGGAGGGCCATAGAGCGGGGGGCATAGAGTGGATTAGAAAGGGCATAGTGTGTCTTAGCATAGAGTGGAATAGAGTGTTGTAGAGTGGAATAGCATGTTGTAGAGTGGAGGAGCTTAGAGTGGCATAGCATAGAGGGGAGTAGAGTGTAATAGAGTGGAGTGTCGTGCAGCAGAGTGGCGTAGAGTGTAGTAGAGTGTCGGAGTGGAGTGGCATAGAGGGAGTGGAGTGGCATAGAGTGCAGTAGAGTGTGATAGAGTGACATAGAGCAGAGTGGAGTGGCGTAGATTGGTGGAGGGTCATAGAGTGGATGGTTGTAGAGTGTTGTGGCATGGACTGGCGTAGAGTGGAGTAGATTGGCATAGAGTGGAGTGGCGTGAAGTAGAGTGGAGTAGAGTGTTGTAGAATAGAGTGGCATAGAGTGGTGTAGAGTGGCATAGAGTGCTGTAGAGTGGAGTACAGTGGAGTGGAGTAGAATGCAGTGTCATAGAGCGGAGGGGTATGGAGTGGAGGTGCATAGGTTGGAGTGGAGTATAGTGGAGTGGAGTGTCATAGAGTGGAGCATTGTAGAATGGAATGGAGTGGCATAGAGTGGTATAGAGTGGTGTAGAGTAGAGTGGCGTAGAGTGGAGTGTAATAGTGTGTAGTGTTGTGGAGTAGAGTGGTGTAAAGTAAAGTGGTGTATAGTAGAGTGACATAGAGTGTCATAGAGTGGCGCAGAGTAGAGGTGTATAGAGTGGAGGGGCGTAGAGTGGAAGAGCATAGAATGGAGTAGATGGGCATAGAGTGTTGTGGAGTTGATTGTTGTAGAGTGGAGTAGCATGTCATATAGTGGAGGGGCTTAGAGTGGCATAGCATAGAGTCGAGTAAAGTGTCATAGAGTGGAGTGTCATAGATTGAAGTGGAGTAGAGTGGAGTGGCATACAGTGTCATAGAGTGGAGTGGCGTAGAGTGTAGTAGAGTGTCAGAGTGGAGTGACGTAGACTGGAGTCGAGTGTCGTAGAGTGGGATAGAGTAGAGTGGAGTGGGGTAGAGTGGCATGGTGTAGAGTGGAGTGTCAGAGTAGATTGTGGTAGAGTGGAGTAGAGTGTCATAGAGTCATGAAGGGTCGTGAAAGGTCATAGGGTGGAGGGTTGAAGAGTGTTGTGGAATGGACTGGTATAGAGTGGAGTACCGTGGCAATACAGCTGAGTAACGTGAAGTAGAGTGGAGTAGAGTGGAGTAGAGTGGCGTAGAGTAGAGCAGTGTAGAGTGGCGCAGAGTGGCATAGAGTGGCGTAGAGTGGAGTAGAGTGGAGTGCAGTGTCATAGAGTGGAGGGCATGGAGTGGAGGGGCATGGAGTAGAGGTGAATAGAGGGGAGTGGAGCATAGTGGAGGATAGTGGAGTGGAGTGTCGTAGAGTGGAGTGCCATTGAGTGAAATGAAGTGGCGTTGAATGTTATAGAGTGGCATAGAGTGGCATAGCGTGGCACAGAGTGGAGTGTCAGAGTAGAGTGTGGTCGAGTGGAGTAGAGTGTCATAGAGTCATAGAGGGTCATAGAGTGGAGGTTTGTAAAGAGTCATGGAATGGTATGGCGTAGTGTGGAGTAGAGTGTCGTGAAGTAGAGGGGAGTAGAGTGATGTGTCATAGATTGGAAAGGCATGGAGTGGAGGTGAATAGAGTGGAGTTGAGTATAGTGGAGTAGAGTGCAGAGTGGAGTGACATAGAGTGGACTGTCATAGTGTGGGGTGCTGTGGATTAGAGTGGAGTAGAGTGAAGTGGAATAAAGTAGAGTAGAGTGGTGTATAGTGGAGTGACATAGAGTGGCGCAGAGTGGAGGGGCGTATAGTGGAGGGGCGTAGAGTGGAGGGGTATAGAGTGGAGTAGAGGGACATAGAGTGTTATGGCGTGGAGTAGAGTGTTGTAGAGTGGAGTAGCGTGTCTTAGAGTGGAGGGGAGTAGAGTGGCATAGCATAGAGTGGAGTAAAGTGTCATAGAGTGGAGCAAAGTGTCATAGAGTGGAATAGAGTGTCATAGAGTGGAGTGAAGTGTCGTAGAGCAGATTGGCACAGAGTGTAGTATAGTGTCATTGATTGGAGTGGCATAGAGGGAGTGCAGTGGTGTAGAGTAGAGTACAGTGTCATAGAGTGGAGTAGAGTAGAGTGGCATAGAGTGGCGTGGTGTAGAATGGAGTGTCAGAGTAGAGTGTGGTAGAGTAGAGTGTCATAAAGTCATAGAGGGTCGTATAGTGGAGGGTCATAGAGTGGAGGGTTGTAGAGTGTCATGGAATAGATTGGCGCAGAGTGGAGTAAAGGAACTTGGGAGGGAGCAAGTGGTGCCTGGTTTGGGGGTACAGTCAGTGGCGTAACGAAACTTGAGGGACCCCCCCTGCAAAGTATATGGACAGCTCACCCCCTCCCGACCCACCAACTATCTTTTTGGTCCAGACCCGTCAGTGTATTATGCTGAGGGGGCCCCCTGGAACTCGCCCCCCCTCAGGGGCTGAGGGGGCTACTGTTGCACCACTGGGTAGAGTGAAAGAAAAAATTGCTCCAAAACAGCAGCAGTACACTGCACATCTGTCTCTGATGGGGTTGGAGTCAACACCGACTGACATCGTAATGAGGCCCAAAATGTTCATTGGCCCCACACTGTGGCAATGATTCAGTCCAGAGAGGACATTGGCTCTTCGCGATGCATGACCCACTTAAGAAGTCCTCTACGCATGTGGTGACTGGAGCTATCACTTTTGATCCAATGGTTTTGGCAAGGCAGCAGACCTCTCACTTTGATTCCATCTATTTGTAGCACTTCAGTTTCAAGAACTCGGATTTGGCAGGTGTCTATACTTTCTCACTAACTGCGGTTTCCTAGGTTCAGGCAAAGGTTGTCCCACTGGTTTGCGACCCTAAATAGTGGTAATGGGTTGTTAGGAAAGGTCATCGCTCCTACCTACAGAACTTCAGCAGAGCATCCATAATGTCCATGGTAGCTCTTAGGTGCACTGTCAGGCTCTTCTGTGGAGCTGGGTTTTCTGATAAAATCCTTCCAGAGATTAAATTTGTATTCCTGGCACTGCAGGCAAATGGGCCTGTAGACAACTCATTACTCAGGCCTATTCCATGGTCCATTCAGAAGTATCCCGGCTCTAAACTGGAGAAGGGGGAGCTAAAGGACCGAAAGAGATGTCACAGTGGACATAAATTGTACATCTCCAGTGAGCCTCTCATCCCGACATGAACAAAGGTCTTTGGCAGCAGAAGAGGATCAGAGACTGAATGTGCTATGCTAATTTTATGTTTACTGTGTGAAGGTTTCACATTATGAAACAGTTTTCATAATTCTTTTCATTCTGCAGACATTTTATGCAGCTTCTATTTATAATTGTATTTGAACGTCCCTTCGAAGCTAATTATTTCATCTAGGCTCCTGCTGAGTTGGCAAACTATAAAGCAGTGTGGGGAAGTCTGTTAAGTTCTACTTTAAGCTTCCTCTGTGAGTGGCCCTTAACAAGGTATTGTTGTCATCACGGCAGTCTAAATTGTCTAATACATTGTCAAGGATACTAAAATCCAGGTCAAAGAATAATAATGAATGTTGTTTTTTTTTACATAATACTTAATACCACAGTTTTCTAGTTTCTGAGCACAGTAAATGACAGGAGTTATTATGGCACAATTTAATAGCACTCAGTTCATTTATATATTCAAGAGTTTTGTAAGGCACTGTGCAAGGTACAACAAGACGTAGGGCCTGATTACGAATCTGGCTGTCTTGCGACCGCCAGATTCATGGTGGCGCCTGAGTGGCAGTCCACCGTTTTGCCAATTACGACTTTGTGAGTCGTATCGGCAGTAGACCGCCGGCTGCGCCAGGAAATAGTCATTCCCTGGCAGTGGCGCAGGAGTGCCACAATGCATTATGCTGAACAGGGACTGATGCAGTCCTGCTCAGCATATTTTGAGTTCCTGGACCGCCAGCCTTTTCATATTGGAGCCCTGCCATGAAAAGGCTGGCGGTGCAGGAACAAAGGGGGCTCTACAGGGCCCCCATTACCTCTCGCCATGGGGATACATTCGGGGGGCACAACACGTGCCGCCCTGTCTGTATTCCCCCCAGTTCCAGCATGGCATGGACATCACCGTCAATGCCGTGCTGGAACATTTTGGCCATTCCCATTGCGGTGCCTGTTTTCAAGGCACCGCCATGGGAAAGGCCAAAGGACCACCGACCGTATTATGAGTTGTACTATTACAACTCGTAATACGGCTGGTGATCCATGTGCGTGTTTGGTGCAGCAGAGCCAGCGTTAAGCTGGCACCGCTGTGCCAAACTCAATCGGGCCCTAAGGTTGGGTGTGAAGGTAGAGGGAAGTCCTCTATCTGATATTTTGAGCCGGAAAAGTTCTGTTTTGAAATTTTTCACAAAGAGCATGAAGTTTAATTTTGTAATAAGGGTTTCAGTCAAGTCACTGCACAACCAGGGACCACAAACCTGGTAGTGTGCACTATTGACAGCAAAAATATTTTGATAGAAAAATATTGTGCCCAAATATTAAAAAATATCAATTTTATATACTTAAAAAAGAAAAATATTGACAACAAAAATCTCACCAGTAAGATTCGGAAAAAGCAAAAATATCAACTACAAAAATATATGATACAAAAATATAGTATTGCAGTAAATAAACATATTTAAGCATAATTTTTAAAAATCTGTTCAACAATAACAGCAATAAAATATTAATTTTGAAAGCATGTATTTAATACAAGTAAATGTGAAGGGGTATTTAATTTAAAAAAACATATTTAATGTATTGTAACTTTATTCATACATAAAAAAATATTTTGTTAGTGAACAACCAATCTACACAAATTAAATGTATTATATTTTGAAATACTATTATTAAAACAATATATTAAAAAATTTAATTTTTAAACAATGACACTTTTAATCACAAAACGTTTTTGATTTAATTTTACATTATCTAAACTAATATTTTAAATTTACATTTCCAAAAATTGAGAAACATATAAAATGCCTAAATAAATTTCACAATTTAATGTGTATACAATATTTTTTATTTTTAATAAGAAACAAACATTTTCTAAAGGTTCACTAACATAATAAAATGATATACAATATTTTATAATAATCCTTTAAAAAAAATCTTTTAAAAATAGAAATATGTTAATTTAATGTATTATTAACATTTCTATCAATATTGTAAACATTTGAAAAAGGATCATCCATATTTATTAAATTAACTATTAATTCTACAAAGGGGAACCAACGGCAGACTTATAGATCTGCACCTCACGCTTGTTTCATAAGTGTAAAGTACTGCGCACTAACTCTCCAGAACCAGCCGTTGTGTGGTGCCTCTGTGTTCCAGATCCTAAAATGACAAAGCAAGTGGGGGTGCGCCAGGTAATGAAGTCCAAACACTCTTGTAGTTTCAAAACCTTTATTTCAATTTATTCTTTTCTTTTTTTCAATAGCACATACAGCTCAGCCAACGCGTTTCGTTCCAACAATAGGAACATCATCAGGGCTTAAATAACAGTAAAAGTCTAATTCCATAAGCCTCGATATTCAGTGTGGGGTATCCAACATATTCCGCTGGATGAAGTGGGAATTCACAGGGCATCATCATACCCATATACGGTGACATAAGGAATTATGCGTGGACGCTGAGCTGAAAGGATCGTCAAATAGGTCACTGTATATGGGTATGATGATGCCCTGGGAATTCCCACGTCATCCAGCGGAATAAGTTGGATACCCTACACAACTGTTTAAAATAAATATTAAATCATATAATAAATACAGAAATAATATTTATATATTAGTAAACATGTAAATAAAACATTACCCATGCAATCTACCATGGGAAAAAAAATACAAAAATAACATTAACATTTTTTAGCCTACTAACATTTAAAAGTATAACAAAAACAATATTTTATACAACAATATTTTAACATACTATATTTTAAAAATCATTATTCTTAACAAACATAATAAAATACTAGCCCTACCTTAAATGCTATGTCCCTTGATAATTTGGCACTTTCAATATTTTGACCATAATATTATAGTCAAACAATATTGAGTCAATATTCAGGAACCACAACTCCTAAGCTCCAAGGGTCTTGCCTCCATGTTTCCCTCGCTTGAAGACTTTTTGGGTGATCAAATATGCAGTGTATGATTGTAGGACCCTTTATGGGTCTAATATTGGGCAGCTCAATTTTGTAAGTACCCTGGCCTACGTGTGTAGCCGACAGCATAGGTGCATGACCTGGGAGGAGCCCAAGGCCTGCATTTTTCCAATGAGGTTATTGCTTGATTAGGGTCTGGTCTATCAACACACAGATTTAAATCTTACATATTCAAAACTTTTTTAGCCAGCATCTGCACAAGCAGGGTCAACTCCAGGATTTTATTCTGAATGCGATATAGAAAGCAGGTTGGTATTAGGTCACTGTCACGGCAAGTGAGCTCTGTGGGTTGATCTTACAGTGAGAGGTGAGTGGGTATACATTCAAATGAAGAAGAGGGTATCTCAGGGACCTCTCTGCAAATCAAACTATTGTTGTGCATTAGGGCAGCTCTACACCCTCCCTTTGTATCTCTATTCTTGTACATGATTTTGAGTCATGCTGGAATGAGGTCTTTGTGAAAGGTAATCAAATGTTCACTGAATTAGTTTTCTGTTTGTCCCACAAGATGGAATTTTTTCAGGTAAGTAGTATATATCCTGAAAATGCTTTTGAGTTGAGTAGGAGTTTATGAGTTGCACATTGACATGAAGAGTTTGATTCTCTGTTGTGTTGAGATGAGATTGTGTCTCTGCTGAAATGCAGATGAGATGGAGGATTTGAAGTGCTAGGTTTAAAGAAAGAACTTGGACAAACTCTGATAGTGGAAGGGGAAGGTTGCAATTCAGTCTGTTGCAAAGCAATTTCTTGTTGAGTAATCAGCAAGATTGTCTTGGAAGTGGGGTGAGCTCCTTGTGTTATCTCATCTCCATAGAAAATCATAGGGTAGAAAGGTATAAAGAGAACTGAAAATCTGAGAGCTTCTTGATAATGCATGACTTGGCATAATGGGAAGCTGACAGCAATATTTATATAAATGTGAGGTAGAGGTTAGACTAATTATTACAGGAAGTAGGGATGTGTGAGTTAAGATGCTTGGGGTTTTTCTAATATTCATCTTGCTTTATCTTATGGTTGTTGAAATAATTATAATAGTTCTTATCATTCTAATTTACAAAGTGTATCTGCTGATTGTGTAAAATAAACAACCATTCATTACAGACATCAATTGTTGTGTGTGCCTACTGATTGCAGAGATTGGGGTAAGGGTCTTAACTAAATATAAGCCTTGTAGATAGGAATACATCTAACCAGGCTATCTGACTTGTAACAATCTAACTCTAGAGGAGCCTAACTTGTTATAGAGAAGAGTGAGAGACACATGCCTATTTTTCCCTTCTTGAAGGGGAGAGGCACACCTCTTTGAGGTTAAGTAAACCTAACTGGGTATATCCCACATATAGGGGGTTCATGACGCTCTCAAAGTAGAAGACTTGAACCCTTGTTTAACACATTTACACATTGTGTTGGGGAATATGAGGTGAGGAAACTATCTGGGCCATATCTCTCCAATTGACACCCTGGGTTATTGTTTGTTCTAATGTAGTTTGCATGTTGCCATGGAACAGTTGACAGAGATGGGACATCTTGCCATGTACTTCCCAATGTGCACAACAGCTGAAAGATGCAAATCAGCAGGATCCCATGAAGATACAAAGCATGGAATATTATTAAAGTTATTTATAGCTAAAAAGTTATCAGACTGTGTTTGGCGTAGTCAATTTACCTGAGAACAACTTTGGCTGCCCAGCCTTTTTTGTCCAAGATCGACACTAAAGTTATGCAAGATTAGGATAATACTGTTCCTTCTGTGATTGGGGGCAGTCTAATCTTTGGATCTTCACACAAGATGGCCACCTCTGGTCTCACAAGATTTGGGGTTTTAGGTGATTTCCAATTTACCAGCCTCAGTAGGATAGAAGGTGAGTTGTTACAAACATTCGAAAGAGGTCAGAGTAGATGTCACTTGTGAACATTTTCCTTAGGACTGGACTGGTATACTTTGGGAGTTCCAGAGGGATACACCTGATTCAGCCACAAGAGCTGTATAAACGGGCCTGTGAGGGGCCAGTTTTAGTTACATGACTAATAGGATGGTAGAACAGCAGAACTGAAGGTGTCTCGCAACATGTGTTTTTTACACTTGAAGATGTTGGTTAAGTGAATTGTGAACACAAAGCAAATCAGCTTTGAAGCAGCAGAGGACTGGCTCTACAACAGTTGATGCATTGCCACTAAGTCCTAATGCTGCCAGACTATCCGGCACTAACCAGATTGAGCTAATGGTCATTCCGCACCTGGATTAACTCACTGAACCATCATGCCAGCAGAGGTTAAGTACATTCTCAAAGGATCAAAGCAATATATTTGTCAAACGTAAAGCTACAAAGAACTTGCTTTGTCTCAACAGAAGAACATGAACCATATTTAAAAGGATTAACAAAAAATATATGATAGGTGGAGAATTCTAGCTATGTAAGTTGATGATGTCCATACTACAGAGAAAAGAGTAAGTAGTTGGAAGTAAGCATTTGTGGAGTAGAAGATAAAGTAAGTTAACCGCCTCAAGATTTACTGAAGAAAGGTGCTTTTCAGACACTTGGGTGATGGAATAGCTTAGAACAATACTAAGCGTCTGTAACACGTACAATTAGGCATCATTTAACATTTCTATTAATTATACAAAGCATGTGGCACACTACACATTTTAAGTACCATCTAAAATAGGAGCCAAGCAGGCATGGAATGCAGCAGGATACTCTTTTAATGATTAGTCACCCTTTGGCACTACTGTTCTATTGTGTACCATCTTTCACATTGTCTTAATGTGGGAGAAATAATCATGAAACCGATAACTTTAATGGATCTGTTTTCATTAGTAATTTACAAATCGATTCTGCTGAACCAATTGTAATCAATAAAAGAGGCCTGCTTCATTTTTCTAGCCTGTTTCTAATATAATTACACAATGTACCCAAGGCAGTTTTGTATTTTCTTTCCATTCTGGTTCATGCAGCTTTACTTTCGCTGGAATAAATTCAGCTTTAGAAACAGCTAACAAAAACATAAACGAAAACACCACTAAGGGTCCGATTTATTTCTTGGAGGTATAGATACTCCATCACGACAGAGTATCTATACCACCAATACTGTGGCCCGACAACCAAATTTAGATGCTCGTGGACCATCGGTTTAATCATGCCCGAGACTACTCTGTCACAGCCATGATTAAACCCTTCAGACGACCCTGCGGAATAAGTGCAGTCGGAGGGAGACCTCTAATTCCGCCCATCGAATTTAGATGGACCCAATTAGAGATCAATTTTCACTGGCAGTCACCGCCAGGAAAACCTTGGAGGTAATGGGCAGTGAAAACTGCTAAATGCTTCTCTCACTATAGGAGAGGACTCCCATGGCGAGGAGAGATTTTTATTTTGTATTTAAAAAAAAAATCCGCTTTGGGATTTTCCTCTTGAAAATAAAAAAGAAAACAGTTTGGTGCAGGGCTTCACCATGTTGACGGAGTACTGCATCAAACTAAACAGCATTGACATGAACCGCCATGACGGCAGTTCCTGATAATGGTTTAGAAATGATCACCAGCATGGCGGTCATTTAAAAATCTGGTGGGCAGAGTAGTCTCGGCCTGGCAAACATTAAGTCCTCTGCCAGGCCAAAGGAGATTACTTAATCCACCAACATTTAAATCGGACCTTAAATGAGGTACCCTTGGTAAACTGTACCCCTGCATTGTTAATGTAGGAAAAGCATAAAGTACTGCAGGTTTAGGCAGAAGTGCATTATATTGTATATTATGCATTGGAAAGAGCAATGTGTGTGTCACTGCTGAAATAACTGTGTGTATGAGGTATTTGTATAGAGGGTATTTTGGTGATCAGCACTGCCAAAGCATGTATGCCTTTCTTGGGTTAGCATGGGCTATTGCACCTCAAGTCCGAGGTACGTCAAAACACGAGCTAGCAAGTAGCTGGCATCATTTATTTATTTATTTTGTATGTATGTATTTATGTATTCATACATTTTATGCTTATATGTAGCACAATCTCTGTCACAGGCTGACAAAGCCTTGTAGAACATAAATAGTTCAACAAAATATAAAAATAAACAGTGGGGTAGCAAGGAACCTTGGGTCCCACTGCAATCAAGGTAAATGGACCCATCCCAATGCCTCAGCACTAAACAACTGCTAAACCTGGGTCCCTCACACTGCTGGGCACCGGCTTCATTAATGGTAGTTGCGTCTCCGGGCACACTGCCCCTACAAATTGAATCCAGTATTATGTGTGAGTGCCCAAACAGCCCCAAGGCACCTGTTTGAGGGATGTTCAGACTCTTCCCATATCCTGTGGACCACTGTCAAAGAATCTATAGAAAGAACAATGTGGCCCACCCAAAACTAACGTCTGGCCCCCACCTGGAAAGAAAGATTCCATATTCATCTTACATATCATCAAGTTGCTTTGACAACAGATAATAAATATTGAAAAAGGCAAAAACCCCCTCTGTGCACTGATCCACACACCCTCTGCTAAAAAAAACATCATGACCCTCAAAAGTAGGAGGAGGGACCTGTATTTTGGAGTCAGTGTACGACTATGAATCGTTTTTGCCAATAATGAGGAGAGTGCCATCATCTTGTGTTTAATTTTCCCCATTTCAGTTGAGGGTGTAGTCTTAGAAGGCAGTGTTAGGATATACAACTTACCACCCTTCCTACTATAGATTGTAAGGCGATAGTTCCTTTTTCCAGTAGTTGCCACCACTCTACATTGTCATACGAAATGTATAAAGCCTCCACTTATTGCAAAGTATCTAGGGGATTCAGGTATATCTTGGTTAGAAACCTGGGGATGAGATAGGCTCTGTGCTGGAGTTTACATTGGATGTACCAAAATGTGGCATTACTTGTCATCTGTTTAACGTACATCCTTATGTTTTGTCAGTCTGTATCTGGCAATTGGTTTCATAAGACTTGTTTCAATTTTGCTTTTATTCCTAGCACTTCTATTAAATGGTTTCTTCAAAAAGCTATGGACGTCCATACTTCTCTTAACGCATATAACCCTACCAATATTTGGGTTTCTGATGGTCTACCCAGGAGTCTTTGCCAGGGGCACCTAGCAGCATCCGTCAGTTGAGTGTAAAGTAAGAACTAATATTTAAAGTAATTAAAAAATGATGTAATAATATTAAAAATAAATTATATACAGATTAATTTCAATTGCTATTTATTTCCATTTCTAATATAT
Source organism: Calotriton arnoldi (assembly GCA_963921515.1). Lineage (NCBI taxonomy): Eukaryota > Metazoa > Chordata > Amphibia > Caudata > Salamandridae > Calotriton > Calotriton arnoldi. The sequence continues at coordinate 20,348 of CAWUFW010020295.1, read as the reverse complement.
TTTATCTCTGTGTTAGTGTTAGTGCCTGTCTCCGTTGATCTCCATGGGAGTGTGTTGTAGGACCAGTTGTTGGCTATGTGTGGTGCTTCACTTACTCCAAGGATGAGCTGGAGTACATTTAATCCTGTTTTGTCAGACTTACTAGAGAAATAAATGCTGATGTGCATTTTGTGAATGTGAATTATCTTACTCATTTGTGGGAGTGTTTTTGCACAGCATCTCTCTCCCTAAAGCCCACACCTTTAATTTCCCTAAACCCCACCCATTTTGTAACAATTATTCACCATTTTCCCACATACTACTAAACCTATACTTATTGTGGAGCTCTCTACCTCTGGGGCAGACAACTCCATGCAGAAAAGATAGAAGATGCAAAGGGGAAGATTTCTAGCTGGAGGTTTGTGAATTTCATTTTGGAGATTGTGAAGTAATATTACTTTACGTACTCCGAAATGGCTTTTGAAAATAGGCCCCAAAGTGTTCTAGTAAAAAGGTTTTCATCTGTTTTCTACAAGTTTAAGATAACAGCCAGTTTGATGGAAGGAGAGTGGGAATTCCAGGACATAGGAGTGCCAAGTGAGAAGGCTTATATTTCACTGCATTACACTGAAATCCTGGAGGCCGTGTTGTCAATGAGAAATGAAGTTATATGCCTTCAAGAGAAAGTAAAATGTTACAGAATCACAAAAGCTTTATTGTAAACTTAACCATTAACTAAAACAGCAACAGTCAAACGAAAGATGATGTCAATGTACATAAACCTGTTTTGAAGTTGTAAATTGCACTGTAAAAAGATACTACTCACATAATGTACATTTATGGCACTCACAAATGTACATTTATTTGTCTATTGCTTATTTACCTAGCATTTTATAAAACGCGAACATGACCCAAAGGTGTAAGAGCGCTGTTTAGCATACAACATTGAAACATAAACAAACAACGAGTTACAGCACACCAAAATGGGTTACAGTGGCATAGACACAGCTGTTAGAGCAGAATTCAGGATTGCAATGGTAGTCCATAGCTGTTCTCTTGATATAGTCAGAACAGTTAGTTAATTAATCATCTTTCAGGCAATAGTGGTATCACACTATTCTTGAAAAACAGATAGGAGGAGTTTGTTCATATTTCCGGTGGCAGAGAGTTTCATATTTTGGGTGCGTCTTGATGAGGGTGGTAAATTGCGAATGTTTTGCTACTCCAATTGAGGTTGCAAAACATTCACACATGGCTAGAGAGTCGCTATTAGGAAGGGAACGCCCCTTCCTAATAGCGAGTTACAAAACACTAATTTGTAAGTCGCAATTTTTTGCGACTCACAAAATAGTGTTTGTACATGGCCATGTAGGTTTTTGCATGCGCAAACGGGTCGCAAACCTATTTGCGCACGCAAAAACTGGTCGTACATCTGGCCCAAAGTTATTATTTGGGATGGTTGAGTGCTCACACCCAGGAATAACCACAGCCCTTGTCAAGGTGACCCACTAAAGTCACTAAATAAACCTGAGCTGAACCCCTAGCAATGGCACAGAGCAGACAGTCTTAACTTAGAGTCTATGTGAAAAGTATTTATGCAGTACCAAAACAGTAATACAGTTAAAATGCAAAACAATGCAAAACAATAAAAATCCCAAACCAAATTAGGATAGAGTAAAATGTAATAAACATAGCCTCGCGTACCTCAACAACCTCATAAAAGTTCGCAAACCTACCAGACACCTTCACTCAGCAGTACTTCTACTCGCACACACCCTTCATATATGCAGACCAAGGTCGGGGTGCCGTGCCTTTTCCTACCTCGCTCCTTAATCCTGCAACGACTTGCACCTGCACATCAGAGCCATCTCCTCAGTTCTTGAATTTCGCAAGAAACTGAAGACCTGGCTCTTCAATTAGCCCCGTCTGTGGCTCAGCCCAAACAGCTCCTGCTTCAGCACCAGGATATCCTCCCTATATACAAATACACATTCCTTGGCAGAGGTTGCTCTTGATTCCAGAAGTAATCTAAAGTTTTGGGGTTTTAGGTCTAATATTTATAACCAATTTTCTCTTTGTAGTCTTTGTTTCAAGAGTCTTTGAGCTCAGTAAAAGCCAGTTCTGTCCTCCCTGGTCCAACTTCACCACATGAGGGGGAGACAGCATTGTGTAGAGCAGATACAGCCTATTCAGGTGCTAATGAAAACTCCTTCCACTACTCTAAAAGCAGAAAGGTCTATTCAACCTGGCCATGAGTCACCCAGGAAAGGCAGGACACACCTCAACCCCCCCTTGTGACCGTCTAGAATGAATGCACATCCCTAGCTCCTGTCACTCCAAAACCAGATGGTGAATACACAACGAGGCAGAGGCACACAGGATGGTATCGTAGAGTGGTGTGGAGTGGTGTAGAGTGGAGTTCCATAGAGTAGCATTACAAAGAGTGACGTGGAGCGGCATAGAGCAGAGTGGTGTAGAGTAGAAGGGAGTCGAGTCAAGTGGTGTACAGTGGAGTTGACTAGGGTAGAGTGGTGTTGAGTAGAGTGGAAAAGAGTGGCATTGAGTGGAGTGAGGTGGAGAGCTGTGAAGTGGAACAGAGTGGGGTAGATTAGAGGGGCATAGAGTAGAGTGGTATAGAGTGGATTAGACTGGCGTGTAGTGGAATAGACTGGTGTAGAGTGGAGAAGAGTGGCATAGAGTGGAGTAGCGTAGATTGGTGTGGAGTTGCGTAGACTGGCATAGAGTAGAGTGGTACAGAATGGGGTGGAGTGGAGTAGAGTGGCGTGGAATAGAGTGGCGTGGAGTTGAGTAGAGTGGCATAGAGTGGAGTGGAGTGGCCTAGAGTGGCGCAACATAAAGTGAAATGGTGTAGAGTAGAGTGGAGTGGCATAGCGCGGGGTGGAGTTTAGTACAGTTGTGTGGAGTAGAGTGTCATAGAGTGGTGTGGAATGGCATAGAGTGTGTTAGAGTGAAGTGGGTTAAAGTAGAGTGGCATAGCCTGGAGTGGCATGGCTTAGAGTGGAGTGGGTTAGAGCTGAGTGGAATAGAGTGGAGTGGCATACAGTGCAGTAGGTTAGAATAGAGTGGAGTGGCGCAGAGTGGAGTGGCATAGAGTGGATTGGCATTAAGTAGAATGGCATAGAGTAGAGTGGCATAGAGTGGGGTGGAGTGACGTGGAGTAGAGTGGCTTAGAGTGACGTGGAGTGGGGTAGAGTGGCATAGAGTGGAGTAGTGTAGAGTAGAGTGGCATAAAGTGTAGTGGGACAGAGTGGAGTGGAGTGACATAGAGTAGCATGGCGTAGAGTGGAGAGGTGTTTAGTGTCAGAGTGGCATTGTGTGGAGTAGAGTAGAGTGGCATAGAGTGGAGTGGAATAGAGTGGAGTGGAGTAGACTGGTGCAGAGTTGAGAAGAGTGGCATAGAGTGGAGTGGAGTGGAGCGGCGTGAAGAGGCGTGGAGTGGTGTGGAGTGGCATAAAGTGGGGAATAGTAGAGTGGCATACAGTAGAGTGACATAGAGTGGGGTGGAGTGGAGTAGAGTGGTGTGGAGTAGAGTGGTGTGAAGTAGAGTGGTGTGGAGTAAAGTACAATGATGTGGAGTGGCATAGTCTAGAGATGAGTAGCACAGAGTAGAATGGAGTAGCGGAGAGTGGAGTGGAGTTGCATAGAGTACAGTAGATGAATGGAGTGGCGTAGAGCAGGGGCAGTTCCTCCATTTGAGTGGAGGGGCATCGCCCCACAAAGAAAAGCCCCAGGTCAGAGCTGAAAAACAAAAATGGCAATAACGTTTATTTATTACCATTTTATTTTTCAGCAACCAACCCGTCCCGAACTGAGTGTCAGGACAGGGTGGGCCCATTGCTGCTGAGTGGCAGCAGAGAGCTGTGTGCTCAAGTTTAAAATACCCATGCCTCTTTGGCAGGCCGTCTTACGACGATCAGCCAGACATGTGCATTTGAAACCTCTCTAACCCAGCTGTCTTAAAACAGCTGGGTTAGAGAAAGCAAAACCTCCAGTGCTCTTGTGAGCACTGAAAGAGGCCGTTCCCACCAATCCTGTTGCTGTTCTTAAAATGAGAGCAGTGCCAGGATTGGCTTGGGAGTTTGGAGCCTGCCTGCCTTGAGGAGAGAAGATCATTGAGGAAAACGTTGACTTGCAGGAAATTGCCTTTAATTTAATTTTCTTTTTTTAATGTCCCACCCGCCCACCACCTTCAGGGCATGTCAGCTGCCACTGGCGTAGAATAGAGTGGAGTGGTGTAGAGAGGCATGGAGTGGAGTGGCGTAAAGTAGAGTGGTGTTGAGTGGAGTGGCGTAGATAAGTTTAGAGTTGAGTGGCATATAGTAGAGTGACGTGGAGGAAGTGGCATAGAGTAGTACAATGGTGTGTGTAAGTAACAAAAGCGTCAAAAGAGGCGCAGATAGGGTGAAAGGGACATAATTAAGAAGTTATATGCTTGTGTTAAATGTAGGAAAGCACATTGCATGCCTAGGAAGAACACTGAAATGCTTATAAAAAAAAGTGCATTGTAAAAAGACAAGGAAGAACAAAGAAGAGGGAGAACACATGTACTTGGACAATGCTCCAGGGAGGAGCTAACACAAGAAAGGAAGGGAAGCCTATGGGAGCTAAGCAATCAAAAGATTGCAAATGAGAGTGGGATAATGTGGAGTGACGTAGAGTGAAATGGCGTCGAGTAGAGTGGCGTGGAGTGGAGTGGTGTAGAGTGGAGTGGGGTAGAGTGGAACGGAAGCTCAGTCAGCTCATGAACAAAACCCTGCAGCCCTCTCCATGTCATCTACATGCCATAAGTTATTATATTTGGGCAAAGGTTTTTTGATAGCAGATTGCTCCTAAATCATACAAAAATTAATGAGTAAATTTATAACATGCTGTCTCAATGTAAAAATGGCATTCTCACTCATATGTGATATCAACTATAAATATATGCATACACGTATAACAACTAGATAAAACATAGAGATGTTGTGTGTTATACTTTTATTTACACACTCAAAGAAGTTTCCGACTGGCATTCAGCATTGCGAATAGCAAGTCACCTTTAACCCTCAGTAAGTTAACGCTCACTGTGGCAATCTGCAATGGACTGAAGGACAAGGCCTAATCAGCCTTCCATCGTACAGGATCTGTAAACTCAATACTATAAAGTGAGCAAAGGCAATGGCTGGTTATGTACTGGTGATCTTGACTACTACAAGTTTTACTCTTCCTGTCATAGTCTTTACCCTGTGAGCGAAGGCTCCTCCCACCAGCATAGTCACCAAGCTTAAATAAACATGTTTCCCATCCCTCTAACATGGCCAACTTTCCTTTTCCTGTCATATGATATAAAACAAGAAGACTACTGACATCATATCCTTCAATCCCAAATTAGATGAAGCTGATAACCCACATGGAATGGGAGGGATGAGAAACCTTGACTCTTCCCAGTCACAGTCCGTACTCTATGCGCTGATACCCAAGCAGGCAATCATCGTCATAATGAAGAATTCATAAATCAAAATTGCTCAATATATTAAGATAATAGTTCAAAATAAAAATGATTGAATTCATCAATGATTCTCCACTGAGCTTAGCACCGAAGCACCAAATGCACCTGAAACACGTTCCCTTATTAGCAATCTATAATGGTTCATAAAAGTATGAGGGGAAGCCCAGGTCATTTCAGTGCAAATTTCATGTATAGTAGCAACTTTCAATGCAGCCCAGGAAGCCTTCATACCTCTGGTCGACCTACTCTGGACTATATTTAGAGTGCAGTGCCTCTCCCTGTGCTTCATATGCTGAAATGATAGCCAGCTTTAAACATCTACTCAGGGTAGAACCCAAGGGTTTCAACTCTTTACACTCTGATCCAAAAGTGACACACAGAGCATTTTTTCTGAGTAAAACAGTTCTAGCTAAATACATTGTCAATGCTCTTCTCACATCCAAAGTGTATACTGCCTGTTCTTCTTCCATATCTGGAAATGATCAAAGTACAGGCAAAACCAAATCTTCATAACAATGAAAATCTGATGGGTTTTTTAGAAGAAAATTAGGACCAGGGCGAAGAACTACTTTGTGTGGTAAAATCCTGCAAACATGGTTCTGAGGACAATGGAGACCCCACTTCTCTCGCCTTCCTAGCTGAGGAAATGGGAAGAGACCACCTAATAGTTGAGAAACTTCAGCTCCACCTCATCTAATGCTCATAAGGCAGTCCCTGTAATGCCCGTAATACCAAAAGACAAATCCTAGGCCAGCAGTGTTTTATGGAAGAGCAGTCCTTTAAGAAGAAAACTCTTCTACAAATTTGGAACCAAAGGGGCCACGTTCTCAAATTCTGCATCTAAGAAATCCCTTACTGCTCTACATTGAGCATGCAAGTTCAAAATAGCCAGAACCAAGTCAAAACCCTTCTTAAGAAAATCAAGTATTGTTATTGACCTTACCATCAATCCTGAGGACTCTCTCTTGCCACACCAATTGTCAAATGATTGCCAGTGTCATGAATATGATCTCAAAGCCACCACTGGAGAGCATTCCTTAGATTCCAAAATCAACCTTTCAGGCTCAGCCAATGTAGGGGCTACTGAGTAGTTCCTAATGTACAGGGATCCAGTGGGATCTTCCAATGTGGATGAACCAACAACTAAAAAGTAAAGGAAACCACAGCAATGGCTCCAGCATTTTGGCATCGGGACCTCCTGATCATAATCCCTGAATCTGGGATTCCAAAGTGTCCGAAGGTGATTGACCGGAGGGAAAAAGAGGAGGAACAAATAAGCCAGCAATCTAGGTCTTGCAAGGTCAATTAGTCCTATGCTTACCATATGCAGCATATTCCCAAACAACATAAATGAATCGAGTTTGGATTACAACCTCAGCTACATTTGCATGTCTAAACACTGACCCTCAACATCAGCTTTGGTTTGCAGAAGCTTTTATTAGTTGGTCGGTCACCACTCTTTGGGTCTGCTCTAACAGAACCTCTAACTTTGTGGATTTAAATCCTTCATAAGGTCGCTTAGCAGACCCTCAACATATTTACAAATAAATAAAAGAAGGAATCACTTACCAGCCACTGGTGACCATACCTCCCGCAGAAGAAACAAAACAGGATATGCTGTCAGTTGTCTTCCTGCTTTATGTCGTATGACAGGGAAAGGGAAAGTGACCTTATTAGAGGGATGGGAAACATATTTATTTAAGATTGGTGACTATGTTGGTGAGATGAACTTTTCTCATGGGGAAAGGACTGTGAAGGAGAAGAGGAATGAGAAGGTAGCGTTTATTGTTTTAATTGCATGGACGTCTTGGTCTCAAGCTTTATTTGAGCCACACACAGCCTTGCTGGGCTTATACATTTCTGCAGCTACCAGCTCACCCACTCTTGATAGATGTCTGATTCACGACTCTGCTGCTGGGCAGCCAGGGCAAAAAAGAGGCTTATATGCTCTTGTGCACAAAGATGCTTGCCCAAGCTGCAGGAGATGAGAAGACACAGCTAATACAACTACTCACGTCCACTTCTTGCTCATAGTGCTGTCATTGGTTCTGTTCAGAAGAGAAGAATATCACACCAAAAAGAGGGACAGAAATATGGCCTATAACTGTATGGCTGTATGACCTTTCTGCAGGGTCACCCCAAACATTTTGCCTTCCTCCTCCCCTTTTTGGCATATTTAGTATACTTATAAGTCCCTAGTAATGTGAACTACATGTGCCCAGGGCACATTAAATGTCACTAGTGGGCCTGCAGCACTAATTGAACCACCCACTTAAGCCGCCCTTTAAACATGTCTCAGACCTGCCATTGAAGAGCCTGTGTGTGCAGTTTAAACTGTCATGTCGACCTGGCAAGTTAAACCTCTTGCCAGACACAAACCTTCCTTTTTAATACATATAGGACACTCCTAGGATAGGCCCTGGACAGCCCAAGGGCAGGGTGCGGCATATTTAAAAAGTAGGACATGCACTTTTAAGTTTTACATGTTCTAGTAGTAAAAAAAACTCTTAAATGTGTTTTTCACTACTGCAAGGCCTGTCTTTCCCATAGGATAACATTGGGATTACCTTATTACATTTTATGTGTACTTTTCAATTGGGAAGAGATTGGCCCCCAAGTTTGGTGTCACTGGAATCACAATTTAAAATCACAACTTATTGTGAAGTCGGATTTGAAATTGCAATTCTGAAAATGCCACTTTTAGAAAGTTGGCATTTTCTTACTTTAGACATTTGCTGCTTTCTGCCTGTCTCTGAATTCATGTCTGGGTTGGATGACAGATGGGCGTTGTGCATTCCCTCTAGAAAGCCATGCACAAAGGGAGCTTAGGTGTGACTCGATGGGCTACCTGTGTCCTGATGGGCCATCCTGGGCAAGAGAGGACGGAGGAGCTGGACACAGCCTCACACTTTCACCTGAATAGGCTGTATCCTGTCCCCACACAAAGGGCTGCATACCCCCTGTAGTGAATATGGAGCCACAGCAGAAAGGGCAGGGACTCCCTGCACCTCAAAGGCATCTCTTTGAAGTCTCCCCCACATCATTGGCCCAACTAGGATTAAGTACTGGACCTCAGACACCACCACTTCAGTACACTTCTGGACCTGTGGATACTCTGCCAGGAGGAAGGACTGCTGTGCTGTGAAAAGGAATACCATTCTACTGGACTGCTACTCTGAAGGAGCTGCTACCTTCATGTGCTGACCTGCTGCTTGCTGCCCTCTTGCCTGGTGTAGAACATCTTGATCTGGAACCCATGGAAAGGTATAAAAGCCATGTTACTCAACGCACGATCATTAATAAAGCATAACACAGAAATTGCAGAAATGATCGAAAACCATAACCTCGATCTGGCTTTTATAACAGAGACTTGGGCAGACTCAGCTTCGGATCCCGACCTGGCATTAGCACTCCCAGTAGGTTTTACTATCATTAGAGCCGATAGAACACTCAAGCGGGGGGAGGGCTAGCTATCATTGCTAGAGAAGAGCTGCCAGTGTCGGGTTCCTCAGCTGGTAGCACCCCAGAGTGTGAATTGCTATCTTTCCAAGTACTACTTAACAACAACTACACTCTAAAAGGACTTCTTATATATCGGCCACCAAAGGCACGGATCCCCTTATGGACAAAATCAGTCCGTTCTTGGAAGCCAGCATTAACTACTCAGACTTCACAATTTTAGGAGATTTTAATTATCACCTTGAAAATGCAGTAGACCACAACGTGACCGCACTCATTGATGCCTTGTCGGGGTTCTCATTGGGAAAGATAGTCAAGCAAGAGACTCACGTCGCGGGCCACACTCTGGACGGAATCTTTACCTCCAATACCATGATCAAAATTGTGGAGGTGATTCCCGTACCTTGGTCAGACCACAGAGCTATATTGTTCAACATTAAGGCAAACTCTCAACAATTAACATCATCTAATACACCTATCACACTTAAATATCAAGATTGGACTAAAATTAATACCCCCGATCTTAGAAATTCACTATGGGTCACCAAGCCAGACCTAATAGCAGATACAAACAAAGCAGTCCACAGACTAACCACTTGGATCAAAACAGCGGTTGACGCTGCAGCCCCTATTAAGAGTGTTAGATCTAATAGGAAAAGGCCATTAGAACCTTGGTTTTCAGAGAAACTTAGAGCTCAGAAACGAATTTGCAGAAGGTCCGAAAGTAAGTGGAGGGTAAACTATGATCAAGCCAAAAAGAAGGAGTATGCACTAACATTAGCAGAGTATAAGAGATTGATTATTGAGGAAAAAAGCAATTACTTTACGTCGAAAATTCTGGAAGCTAAGAACTCCAGCAGGGAACTGTTCGTTACTGTAAAGAAATTAGCCAACCTCCCAGCCAATGCTAAAACAGTCAGCACCTTGGAATTTTGTAACACCGTGGGACAGTTCTTTATTAACAAAGTTGAGTCAGTTTATAAAACCTTTATAGGTGGGAATCACCCCTCCCCTAAGACACCCAAGCCAGGGCCAGATAGTCACACATCGGGCACGGGCTTCTCCTTTACATCTCCCACATGGGAACAGATTGTCCAAGTAGTGATAGCGACTAAATCAGGAGCCCCGTCAGACCCCTGTCCTCCCAAGGTCTTCCATTTGTTCCCTGAATTACTCAGTGAACAATTAAACTTACTGTTTAGGGAGATCGTACAGTCGGGCAAGTTCCCGGATGCTTGGAAGACAGCCTCAGTCCTGCCTCTGCTAAAAGGCCAATTTAGATCCCGAGGAACCTGGCAGTTATCGGCCAATTTCTCGGATCCCTTTTTCATCTAAGGTATTGGAGAAACTGCTTAACACACAGATTACTTCTTTCATCTCCGCTGGAGATCTCCTGGACCACTCTCAGTATGGGTTCAGAGAGGGCCACGGAACCGAGACCGCTTTGATCATGGCAACAGAGGAACTTAGAAGGTCACTGGACTCAGGAGGGAAGGCCGCCTTGATTTTGTTGGATCTGTCGGCGGCCTTCGACACTGTCAACCACGAAATATTAATTGCCAGATTGACGGAGCTGGGATTTCAGGAATCCGCCCTCAATCTTCTTACATCCTATCTAACCGGCAGAACTTTCTCAGTGGAACTGGGAGGTTCTATATCCAAATCATTTGAACTGCCGTGTGGTGTTCCTCAGGGCTCCTCTCTGAGCCCCACGCTTTTAATATTTATGTGACTCCGTTAGCCTCGATTATTAGGCAATGTGGCTTCTCGGTGGTCTCTTACGCTGACGACACCCAGGTGGTTGTGTCAGTGTCAAATAATGTGGATGCGACAGCTGATCGTTTTAACAATTGCATGTCACAAGTAAACACCTGGATGCAGACTAATTGCCTAAAATTAAATGGAGAAAAAACGGAGGTCCTGATATTGGGCCCTGATCCGTCCTTCTGGTCACCAAGGTGGTGGCCAGATAACCTTGGAGACTGTCCGATGCCAGTCTCCAAGGTCAAGAATCTAGGTGTGGTCTTTGATGACAAACTGATTTTTGACGGTCAAATCAACAAGCTTTCATCCACTATCTGGGGATTTTAAAGATGATCAGAAAGATTCGCTCTTTCATACCCCCAGAAGCAGTAAAGACGTTGGTGACAGCTTTGGCCCTTTCGAGATTGGACTACGGCAACGCCCTATATGTAGGGCTGCAATCCCAGTATCTACAAAAACTGCAGCGTCTGCAGAACGCCACCGCCAGATTGATACTGGGTGTCCCCAAACATGAAGCAATCTCCCATAGATTGAGAACCCTTCACTGGCTCCCAGTGGGGAAGAGAATCATTTTTAAATCACAATGTCTGGCCTATAAGGCACTTCAGGGCAAAGGACCGCTATATCTGAGATCGCACTTGAAATGGTACGTGCCAGCCAGAAATCTCAGATCCTCTCATTTAAAACTGCTACAATTACCCAAGTACAGGCAGGTTCGCTGGGGAGGAAGAAGTTTCATATTGGGAACAGCATAAACTTGGAACCGTTTGCCAATGTCGATAAAAAACAGTACCTCACTCATGTCTTTCAGAAGACTACTGAAAACTTGGCTCTTCGCTGACTGAGCTTTGGAAATCTATAACGCATCGCCCAACCCCACTACCTTATATGTTCTGCCATCCCCTAGCGCCAAGACGCCTTCGGGCATTTGTGTGCTATATAAATCGACAAATCAAATCAAATCAAATCAAATCTTGAACCCAGGACCCCAGAGTGGCTCAAAGGGCTAGTCTGCTGGCCTCCTGATCTGAGCCTCAGGGTCAAAACAAGCTCCCCACAGCTCCTGAACCCATCTTCAACGAGCTCCTGATTCCAAAGAGTCCCCTCTCAGGTCCTGAACCTTTGGAAGTGGTCTTTCAGCTCTTAAAGTCAATTTTTTTGGCTCTTCGCGAACACGAACAGGCCCATTCGCTCCAGAACCTCGTCGCTCACACAAATATCCAGCCTGAGCGGCCCCAAGTTCATCTCTTTACACAGCAAGTACTGCGAGGCTCCAGCCCATCCGTCCGCAACACCCGGTAGCTCTTTGCACCCCGCAAACCACCCCCGGCGATGTTCTCCTTGCTCCCGGCGAACTTCTTCCCCACAAATGGGACTCTTGGCACAATTCTTGAGAAGGTAAACATCAGTGGGTCTTACCTGGGACTTTATTCGACCCGCACTCCATCGCGGTCAGCCTGAACTTTTGGATTTGACCCTGTCTAGCTCAGCCAGATATCCACGGTCAGCACTTTATACGTTTAGGCACTACATTTCAGTTTATTCTTTAGAAATTCATAACTCCGGTTCTACTTATTGGAGTTTTGTCATTTTGTTTTGTTTATTATATTATGCTCTATATTGCTAACCAGGAGGCACATGCATCAAGCTATTTTGCAATCGCAAACAGTGCGAATCGCAAAAAAAAGGTCGTTTGCGATTGCAAAGTATCCCTAAGCAATACATCATCAAAAATCGCAAAATAATATCTGATTTCGCAATTTTAGCGAATACCTATTTTGCGATTCCCAAAATAGCAGATCCTTATTAGCGATTCGCTATTTCTGCCTCGCGAAGCAATGCATGTAAATTCGCAAATTGCGAATAAATAGGGAATCGCAATTTAGCACTTGCAAAAATACCATCAAACCATTCAGGTGGTATCCAGGTGAAATCAATTAAATCAGGTGGGAACAATTGGCAAATGATATAAACAGGCCCAGAAGGCCTCAGAATGTTCCACAATGGCAGCGCTCTATGTCATGGCGAGGAGGATGAGGCTACAAGCAGCAGCACAGAGAAGAAGGAGGATACAGGAGCGCATATTTAGAGTTGTTGGGGCAGACAGAAGAAGAGATATATGACAAGTATAGGTTAAATGCAGACATGATCTATGACCTGATAGCTGAATTAGATCCCCTACTGCAGCGTCAGACTCGCAGGACACATGCCATCCCCACTCATGTGCAGGTCCTATGTTCACTGCACCTCCTAGCGTCAGGTAGCTTCCAGGGCGTAATAGCTGCAGTCGGAGGTGTATCACAAAGTGCCCTATTGCGCTTTTTCAATTCATTCCTTGACGCCATGTTGACCAGGATACACCACCACATAAGCTTTCCATCAACACCACAGGAATTGCAGCAAACAAAAATAGATTTCTATCAGGTAGCCCAATTTCCCCACGTAATCGGTTGCATTGATGGGACGCATGTAGCCATTTGTCCCCCCTCAGTGAATGAGTATATTTACAGGAACAGAAAAACATACCATTCACTGAATATACAAGTCATTTGCAATTCCAAACACATCATAACTGACATAGTGGCTAGATTCCCTGGCAGTACACATGACTCATACATATTCAGACACAGTGGCATACACACTCGTCTCCTTGGGGGAGAATTCAGCGAAGGATACCTGCTTGGTAAACATATGTTACAATGTCTTGCATACTCTGGGCACATGGTGACACATAGCAGTGAGTAATTTGTTGATTTCAACCCTGTCGGTGACAGCGCATATGCTGTGCGCTCTTACATCCTGACGCCATACCTCAACCCAAGTACCCCAAGTGAGCAGCGTTACAATGCAGTGTAAATCACCACCCGCAACGTCATAGAGCGCACCTTTGGCCTTCTGAAAAGTAGGTTCCGCTGCCTCCACATGACTGGGGGTGCATTGCAGTACCGACCAGATACCTGCTGCAAAATTGTGGCCACTTGTGCCATGTTGCACAACATTGCGACTTCGAGAGGCATACCCCTTGAACTGTCTGACAGTGAGCCTGAGGAAGACAACCAGCCAGGACAACCACGACAAGCAGCACGTGGGCCGGGCGCAGCTGAGGGGAGACAGAGACGTGCAGTAATAAATAACACAGCATTATTTTTAAGGTGGGTAATGATGAAACAAGACACTACATGGTTCCATTGCCATTTTGATTCATTCAAAAAATAATTAGCTCAGGTTGTGTTAATGCACACATACCAAGCTGAAAATGTGCACAATGTAAGTCTGAACGCAACAGGATGACTTAGCCATGGCACCTGTACATCAGCCCAGACAATTTCGGATTATGGTTACCTCACCAAATGAAATCCTGGGCTCATGTCCACACTATTTATGGCGGCCACGCACTCCCATTGCCTGTACAGGGTGCTCTGACACATCCCTGTCTGGGCACTCTGATGCAGGAGTATTCCTTGTGCTGCGCCTCCTGCATTCGGTCACTGGAGCCATGTTGCTACTGAGGCTGGCGGCATGCTCACTATCCCCTCCACCCATGACACTACTGGCAGCAACTGTAGTAGTTTGCATTTGCTCCACAGCATTGGTGACCTGTATCAGTCCCCTGGCCACATCACCACAGCAATGTGTCATTTCAACCTGCATGCCTACTGCACGTCGGGACAGTTGTGCTGTTGTGGAGCTCAGGCGGTTGATGACCCTTGTGTAGCCATCCATGCGGCCAAGGAATTAATGTTGTTTTTTGCGGTGGGTCACCTGGTCTTCTTGCATCACTTTACATAACTGCTTGAGTGCCTGTGTCATGTCACCAAAGTGTTGTGTGGTATCCCTCTGACCTTCCTGCACAGCTGTTGTGAGCTCTTTAATGCTGTCACTCATCTCTCCCATGTTCCATGCAAGAGATGAAAGGTGTGCCTGCATTGAACGCATGTGTTTGCATTGCAGGCGTTGTACCCTCAACTTTGTGTTCTCCAGCCCAACAAAGGACGTTGAACTGTCACCTTCAACAGCTCTCAATTGTACACCTGCCCTGCGCCTCCTGATGCGGATATTTCTATTTCAACCTAGGACATGTGGTCTTGATGTGGGTGTCTGCCCAGACTGTGCTGTTGGAGGGTCAGGTTGGCTATCCTCTTCCATTTCGAATGAAGGCAATGATTGGATTGTGATCCGGCGTCTTGTGGGTGCAGGTGTTGTGGGTGAAGATGACACTGCGATGTCTTCTGATGACTGTGGCTCACTTTCCAGGGGTGCATGACCTTCACTGTCATCTGACTCCTGTGCAGGTGCATCTGTGATGTGAAACAGTGCAATTTCAGTATTCTAAAAAGGACATGTATTTCATCTTGCACTTAGTATCATCATATTTAGTAATTACTCAACACACTGTGTGTAGAGATTAAACTTGCTTGTCACAATTGATTGCACCTATGCTGGTTTGCTTCCCACTTGCCTTTCCAATTGGATTTGCTGACTGCTATTCCCATTATGCATTTGTGTGTTACAAGTAGAATATGGTCTGGAGTACTATTTGCTACACTAACCCGGATTTGACTTACGTATTTTGTTTGGTTAATCTAGCATTGTATAGTCATTTGCATGCATCTCACCTTGGGAAGTACTGGGCGGTGCAGAGGAATCGATCGACATCACTCCAACAACAGCCTCAGGCTTAAGGGTCGACTCCACCAGGTCCTCTAAGGCTGTGGGTGCTGTTTCTGTGGATGGTCCTCCTCCAGTTTTTTTAGCATCAGCTAGTCTTGCAGCAATCCTTTCCTTGGCCCTGCTCCGCAGGTCATACCACCGCTTGCGCAGATGCGGAATGGAGCGCTGGGTGACCCCCACTGCGCTGATTTTTTGATTGCATTCCCAGCCATAATTTTCTTTTTCGGACTCAGGGACATGCAGTGACTGTTTGCCAAATAGTTTCTCATGGCTCTTCACAACTTCCTCTATGACGATTTCCAGCTCCTTTTCACTGAACTTCAGCTTTCTTTTCCTCTCCTTCTGTGGTGTTTCTGATGCCATGCTGGATAATTGCACAGGTTCAGCAGTCCTAAAGAGCTTCCTAGTACTGTTCTCATGCAGTCTGCCTCCTCCTCCTCCCTCTCAGTACACAGGTAACAGCATGGGATGGCTTACTTCCTGCTTGTGACATCATCATCCTGCATTTGATTTACGGATTTGCTATTAGCGATTCTCTAATAGCGTATTCGCTAAGAAAGTGACTCGCTATTATGAAGTCGCCAATAGCGATTGCGATTAATACCGAATCGCAAAAAATGTGCAATTATTTTGATGCATTGAGTTTAGCGATTACCAAATTGCGATTCGGTAATTATCGCTATTTGGGAATCGCAAATTTTGATTTTGATGCACGTACCCCCAGGTGTGCTATCTTTTTGTGTGGTGTTTTCACTGTTTTACTGTTTGAGGTGTAGCACAAATTTTGCTCATGTCCTTTAAAGTTAAGCCTGACTGCTATGTGCCAAGCTACCAGGGTGGTGAGCACGGGATAATTTAGGGAGAGTTTGTGACTTACCGTGACTAGGTTTGTGGTTCCTGCTTGGACAGGGTATATACCTCTGCCAACCAGAAACCCAATTTCTAACAGGCATATTCTGTACTCCTCTCACATCGTGCTGCCTCATGTGCGTTGGGCCGCAGGAAGTGTCGCCCAACCAACCTATCCAATGTTCATGCTTTTATGATGTTTATGGTACTAAAAAACATGCATGCACCACCAGCAGTCAATCACAGACTGGGGGGCAGTGTCTGTGTTCTTCCCGGCACCTTAATACAGCAATGGATGAAGAGGCCTGAAGTGCACATATTGGCATGGCAAAAACACCAGTCAGCCAGACATGCACATTTCTTCACTGTTCAATGCCTTACTATTCCATGACTACATACAGGATTGGAAAAAAATTATGAATTCTACACATAACTTTTAACAAAATGTATACATTTATATATATATATATATATATATATATTCACTGAAAAAACCATAGGTTTTAGGGACAGTTATAGTTAGTTGGGCATTGCACTCGTACAAAACCCGTGAAATTCCCTGTTATAGTTAGTTCAGCTAACTATAACTCAGCGCCCCGCAATGCACTGCTGATGACGTCACATATTACATCACTCATGACATGGTCAGTGACATCACTGATGACATCACTGATGACATCACTGATGACATCACTGATGACATCATCCAGTGACTGTGTGTTTCTGTAAAGTTTAAAAATGTTTAATATATATAGGGAAAGGCGTATTGAAGAATGAGTGGGTGTATAAGTGTCTGAATGGATGATTTAGTACGTGAGTGACTGACTCTACAAGTGAGTGATTAAACGTATCTTACTGAATGCATGGGTTAGTGACTAAACTGTGTGAATGTCTGTATCCGTCTGTTTGTTGGTGTGTAAGTGGATGCATGGATTTGCGAATAGCTACATGAGTGTCTATATGGGTTATTGATTGGTTCTCTGAGTATCTGTATGGCTGCCTGAGTGTTTGTGTGGGTGGGGTGTGTGTGACTCTATACATAGATGTGTGAGTGGGTGATTCACTGTGTGCATGATTTCAAGAGTGCATCTGTGATGGACTGCTTGGGTGGGTGAGTGTGTGTATGGGTGTGTTAGTGAGTGAATGTATATCTCAGTGGTACATGTGCGAGTAACTACATATGTAAAAGGCAGTATATATGTGTGTTAGAGTATTTAAATGGCTATAAGTGAGAGTGTGTTATTGTGAGAGTGGCTGTATGGATGCGTGTGTGCTTGTATCAGTTATTGTATAAGAGCGTAAGAATGTGCTAGTATTTGTATGAGTAAGTGAGCTGGTGTGTGTATAACTGTATAGGTGAGTAAATGGGTGTGTGATTAATTTTTTGCATGACTGACTAGGTGTGTGAGTACCTCTATGGATGAGTGGCGGTGTGTGAGTATTTATATAGGTGTATGAGTGCATATGATAGTCCTGTTCTGAGTGACTGTAAGTATGAGTGACTGTACAGGTGAGTGAATGGATGTGTGTGTAGACCTAAGAATCAGTGAGTGGGTATGTAGTTTTTGGTGTTGGAGTGTCTATGGTTTTGAGAATGGCAGTCTGTAATTTAGAGTGGGTGTATCAAAAGTTATATTAGGGTGTGAGAAGATGCATGAAATTATCACATGGATGATGTCATCAGTGATGTCATTTGAGATGTCATCAGTGATGTCACTGACCATGTCATGAGTGATGTAATATGTGACGTCATCAGCAGTGCATTGCGGGGCGCGAGTTATAGTTAGCTGAACTAACTATAACAGGGGAATTTCACGGGTTTTGTACGAGTGCAATGCCCAACTAACTATAACTGTCCCTAAAACCTATGGTTTTTTCAGTGAATTTCAAAGGTTTTTTAAATGCTAATTTCTAACTATAACTTGTCTGAAACCTATGGTTTTTTCAGTGAATTTCAAAGGTTTTTTAAATGCTAATTTCTAACTATAACGTGCCTGAAACCTATGGTTTTTTCAGTGAATTTCAAAGGTTTTTTAAAAGGTAATTTCTAACTATAACGTGCCTGAAACCTATGGTTTTTTCAGTGAATTTCAAAGGTTTTTTAAATGCTAATTTCTAACTATAACGTGCCTGAAACCTATGATTTTTAAGTGAATTTCAAAGGTTTTTAAATGCTAGTTTCTAACTATGCCAACAGAGGTAGGACATGTGAAGAAAGAAGAAAAACGCACAGAAAGAAGCAAAAGATGTGCAGAAAGAACCAACAGAGGAGCAGAAAGAGGCCTTGTTGCAAAATCATCCTGTGCCCACAACTTTTTCAGATGGGTACTGGTGGTAACTGACTCTGACTAACCAGAGCCAGTGCGCGCTTGCACAGTGGTGAAGGGAGGGGGCCTGAGGTGACATGTGTGCAAACGCGCCCCGTGGCGCGTTTAAGTTGCGGGATTAAGACCCCTTGAATCCTGAGGGTCCCTGGGGCCCAACTAGCCACCCAGGTACCTACAGTTAGGACCACAGAGCTGAGTTGCAGAGAGGCGTTCCGAGGCCACGCACCTTTTTCACCTCTCTGCAACGCAACTCTGTTGTGCTTACTGAAGGTACCTGGTGGGCTAGTTGGCCCCCAGGATTCAAAGGGAATTAACTCCCCAACTTAAAACGCACCACAGGGCGTGTTTGCGCACATGTCACCTGAGGCCCCGCCCCTCCCTTCACCACTGTGCAAACGCGCCCCGTGGCGCGTTTTAAGTTGGGGGATTAGGTCACCTTGAATCCTGAGAGTCCCTGGGGCCCAACTAGCCCACCAGGTACTTCCAGTAAGCACCACAGGCCTGCGTTGCAACGCCTGTAACAAATTGTGCAGTTGTGTTTAGGTAGTGAAGAGGGTTGTGCTGGGGGTAGTGTTTTAGGGTTTAGGGTAGTGCAGTGGTGTTTGTGTAGTGTAGGGGGTCATGCTGGGGTTAGATTTAGGGTTTAGGGTAGTGCAGTGGTGTTTGGGTAGTGTAGGGAGTCGTGCTGGGGGAGTGTTTTAGGGTTTAGGGTAGTACAGTGGTGTTTGGGTAGTGTAGGGGGTCGTGCTGGGGTTAGTGTTTTAGGGTTTTAGGGTTTAGGGTAGTGCAGTGGTGTTTGGGTAGTGTAGGGGGTACTGCTGGGGTAGTGTTTTAGGGTTTAGGGTAGTGCAGTGGTGTTTGGGTAGCGTAGGGGTACTGCTGGGGGTAGTGTTTTATGGTTTAGGGTAGTGCAGTGGTGTTTGGGTAGTGTAGGGGTTCGTGCTGGGGGTAGTTTTTTAGGGTTTAGGGTAGTGCAGTGGTGTTTGTGTAGTGTAGGAGGTCGTGTTTTAGGGTTTAGGGTAGTGCAGTGGTCTTTGGGTAGTGTAGGGAGTCGTGCGGGGGGTATTGTTTTAGAGTTTAGGGTAGTGCAGTGGTCTTTGGTAGTGTAGGGGGTTGTGCAGGGGTAGTGTTTTAGGGATTAGGGTAGTGCATTGGTATTTGGGTAGTGTAGGGGTCATGCGGGGTAGTGTTTTAGGGTTTAGGACAGTGCAGTGGTGTTTAGGTAGTGTAGGGGTCGTGCTGGGGGAGTGTTTTAGGGTTTAGGGCAGTGCAGTGGTGTTCGGGTAGTGTAGGGGGTCGTGCTGGGGGAAGTGTTTTAGGGTTTAGGGCAGTGCAGTGGTGTTCGGGTAGTGTAGGGGGTCGTGCTGGGGCGAGTATTTTAGGGTTTAGGGTAGTGCAGTGGTGTTCGGGTAGTGTAGGGGGTCATGCTGGGGGTAGTGTTCTAGGGTTTAGGGCAGTGCAGTGGTGTTCGGGCAGTGTAGGGGGTCGTGCTGGGGGTGGTTTTTTAGGGTTTAGGGCAGTGCAGTGGTGTTCGGGCAGTGTAGGGGTCGTGCTGGGGGTGGTGTTTCAAGGTTTAGGGCAGTGCAGTGGTGTTCGGGCAGTGTAGGGGGTCGTGCAGGGGTGGTGTTTCAGGGTTTAGGGCAGTGCAGTGGTGTTCGGGCAGTGTAGGGGGTCGTGCAGGGGTTGTGTTTAAGGATTTAGGGCAGTGGTGTTCGGGCAGTGTAGGGGGTCATGCTGGGGGTGGTGTTTCAGGGTTTGGGGCAGTGCAGTGGTGTTCAAGCAGTAAAGGG
>CAWUFW010020294.1:127500-156114 GCA_963921515.1 Calotriton arnoldi | reverse complement strand
TCTGCCAAATTTGGGGTAATTCCGTTCAGTAGTTTCGGCTGTAGCCTTGCACAAAGTTTCCTATGGGAAAATGATTTTTTGACTCTTATTTTTGAATTTCTCAAAAACTACTGAACGGATTTACACCATTTAAAAAAGGTCGCTTTTGAACCAAGCTCTACCTTTCTACCAAATTTGGGGTAATTCCGTTCAGCAGTTCGGGCTGTAGCTCGTTGCAAAATTTCCTGAGGAAATTAACATGGGGAAAACGAGTTTTGGGACCCCCCTTTTTTCTCAGCCCCCGCTTGATGAATCACCCCCAAACTTTCAGGATCGGAGCTTACCTGGACAGACTTTTTTTTTGAGAATTTCAGAAAGATTCATCAAACGACGCCAAAGTTATTAGCAAATCAAAAAATGCTTTTCCTATGGAAACTAGGTTCTAACTATAACTACCTACTGGCAACCGCCAGTAGTTAATATATATATATATATATATATATATATATATATATATATATGCGGAGCTTGCAGGCTCTAAGATGGCTGCTGGCTGAGCTGGCTCTGCTCGCCGTCTTCATCAATCCGGAATAATTAGCTTAACACCCGGGGCCCGCCGTCCGTACTCCAGCCAGGATTGTGCAGGAAGCTTGGCGCTACAGTTCGACCCCAAGATCGGTCAATGATCTGAGCCCTACATCCCACTACACACTGCTGTTTAATCGCCCTCTGTGATGCAGGTAGGGGCTCAAAGTCGGCGGTGTGGCTTCCCCGGCGGCGGTGGACCGCTGTCGGCTCTGCCCTTGCCTAACGTGGCACGAACCTGCGCCCCACGGGTTGCCTCCTGCCTGTGCCGATGAGACCGACCCCGTCCTACTGGGCTATTGCCTCCGAGGTTTCTCCTGATGCCACAGGGAGAGACGGATTGCTGCGTGGGCCTCCTGGCGCCGCAACTAATCGAGCCCGGGGTCACGGCCTGCTGTGGGCCTTACGCTTGTCACCGCTGGAGCTGCTGATGGTTCCTCCCGACCCAGTGCCCTGCTGGTGGTGAGTGCGGCACTGCAGCCCCCGTGTCCTACTCAGAGCCTTTCAACGCTCCCCTGCCCCACTTGAACTGATCGATCGCGGCCCCGTCCCTGGAATCGGGTGCGGGGGTCCACCTACGCACGCCTGCTGACTGTCTGCCTCTGCCTATATGAGCCCTCGCGGGGAGGCGCAGTGCATTTGGAGGGCCACCTTCCACATTGAGTGACTGAGCAAAGGGGGGGCTTTCACTTGCAACTTGCCCACTTCCTCCTTAAACCCAAGCACCAGCATTGATTATGGCTGCATCCTTGCACCAGCACCGAGTGGGCTAGTGGTGTACTGTTCGCTTGGGCAGAGGGTGACTCTATCTCTAGACAACGCAGATTGCTCCTTGTGAGAAACCACTAGCGCAGAGCCTTTCTACTGATGGTGCTGATTTTCCCAGCGTGGTGTGCTGCTGCTTGATGCCCTTGGCCTGAATCTGGTGTAATTGTGTCTTGATCTGGAGGCAGGATCAACCCCCGTCTGCACCACCTATCACTCTGCTACCGTGCCAAGTGGGGCTCTTTGGTGGCTACAATAGGGGTCCTTACCCTAACTGTGTGGGCAACACCTTTACTATGGGCAAGCCGGACAAAGCCCAATCGAAGTTGAACTTCGAACAACGCAAATCTAGGCACAGGGAGGAGGCCTCTGAGACATCGGCAACCGGATCTGGGGAGGAATCTGAGGCCACGAGTGGTGATATAAAGCAGATCTTGGCCACTATGCAAAAAAGTCTATCAACTATAGACGTCAAAATCGACTCCCTATCATACAGAATGGACCGGATGTCCAAAAGACTGGACAAACAGGCGGAATGCCTCAATATGTCAGAACGGCGTGTTGAAGAGGTCGAAGAGGCGCAAACTGAAGCGTACAATACCCAGAGGCAGATGGAAAAGGTATTAGTGGTGCTTCAGGATAAAGCGGAGGTCTTGGAAGCCAGATCCCGGTGCAGTAACTTGCGTATCACTGGCCTTACGGAATCCACTACTACTGGGGTCATGGAAGTTTTTGTAGAGAGACTGCTTACTGATTTGCTGGGTGCTGAGACTTTTTCATCTATGTTTGTGGTGGAACGCGCGCACCGGACCTTGGGTCCCCAGCCTTCCCCAAGTGCGCCTCCATGCCCCATCATCGCAAAGCTACTCAACTACAGGGACAGAGACACTGCTCTTAAGAAGGCCAGAGAATTGGGAGAGTTAAGATATGAAGGTTCCTCACTCTCACTATTTCCAGACTTCACTCTCAAGGTCCAAGAAGCCAGAAGGCAATTTGTCCCAATGAAACGCAAACTGAGAGAACAGCATATTGAATACGCAATGCTATATCCAGCAAGACTAAGAGTTGTAGTTAACGGCTCGGCAAAGATCTTTACGGACCCTAAGACTCTTCAAAAGGCCCTCAAAGAATGGAGGGTGGAGGAACAGAACAAGAAAGCCTCGCACTCTGGAGAGGGGGCTGTGGGCTCGAGTGGAAATTTATATGATAATGACTAACGTTATTATATGATGGCTTAACTGTCTCTGGATTTGCCTCTCTAGTTCCTCTTTGTTATTTCAGATTCCCGTAGAACATGGGTGTGTAGATAGTAACACTCAATATTTGATCTACAGTTTGGGTCCTCTTTGTCCCCACTAGATCAAGTGGTTGGGCCTAATCTAGGATACTTTTAGAAGAGGGGTCATTTATGCTCAGATAAATATGGTTTATTTTATCATTGTATTGTACGGTGGTCCCCATGGGGAGTTATATCAATCCTTATCAGACGGCGAGGTTATGTTTGTTGTTAAATGTTATGTCTGGCTACATCCACCTCCGGTGGTTACCCCCTGGGCGGTTTATGGACCTTTTTTTTTTTTGTTTATTTACTTATATCACTGTGAATGTTCAGGATTGTTATGGGAGGGTGGGATACAGGTCGCATATGCTCAGTTTGGAAGGGCATTGCGTGGGTGGGGAGCTGGGTTTTGTTTTGTATTCATTGTCAGTGAAATTGCTCTCCCTCCCTCGCAGCTCCACCATCAAGTGAGGCCTTCCCCAGAGCCCTGCACCCTCGAGTGTTGGTGTTCGAGGCCCTCCTCCACCCGCAGGTTTTACCTGCGCCTCATCCCTGGTGGTCCAGTGGACCTCTGTCTCCTTTCTCTCGCTCCGCTCTTTCTCTCCGTTTTCACTCGTTTTCACTGATTTCAACCTCCCCCTTTACTCTCCTTCTGTGTCTTTCCTCCGTTTTCACTTGTTTTTCACTGATTTCAATCTCCCCTTTCACTCTCCCTCTGTGTCTTTCCCTCCGTTTTCACTCGTTTTCACTGATTTCAATCTCCCCTTTCACTCTCCCTCTGTGTCTTTCCTCCGTTTTCACTCGTTTTTCACTGATTTCAATCTCCCCCTCTCACTCTCCTTCTGTGTCTTTCCTCCACTTTTCTTGCACTTTTCACTGCCTTATTTCCACTCTTTCCTCTCTTTTTGCCTTTTTCTGCCCATTTTTCCCTGCCGCTGCTGCCCCGCGGCCCCTCCCACCCAGCACGACCAACGCGACTGACCCAATGCAGCTCCCCTCCCACCTCCCAGCTGTCCAGCCCTCCCCGACCCCTACTTAATGGCGGCTGCGCCACTGGCGCGCCAAAGGCAAGCCCATCTGCGCCCGTCCGCGACCCGACCGTGACGAGCACCAGGAACCCTGGACCTCGGCAACACCAACGCAACGACCCAGCGGCACTCCATGCTCTCAACCCAGGACACAACAACAACTGCAAGCTACCATCACCACTGATGTCACCGCTGCTGGCACACCTGCAGCACCGCCAAGACCACGGACCCTGTGCAACCCACCCGCAAGACCACAACCGAACCGAAGACCCTGCAATGCATCCTCCTCAACGTCCGATCCCTCCACAAACACGCCACCAAAATCTGGGACCTCCTCGACAGCACCACCCCGGACGTAGCGTTCTTCACCAAAACATGCACCAACACCACATCGCCATCGCCATTCCCCAAGGATACAAGATCTCCAGGAAGGACCGCCCCACCCGCCCGGGAGGAGGAATCGCCATCATCCACAAATCCACCCTCCGCCTGAGCACACTCCCCGACGAGCCCACAGACCTGATGGAACACCTTCACTTCAAGATACTGGCCAGCCCTACCACCACCCTCCGAGGAACCCTCATCTACCGACCACCTGGACCCCGCAGACTTTTCGCCAACTCCATCACGGACATCATCTCCCCGCATGCCATCGCGTCCACCAACTACACCCTACTGGGAGACCTCAACTTCCACCTCGACAACCAACTGAACACCAGCACCACATCCCTCCTGGACAACCTCCACAACATTGGACTCCGCCAGATCGTGACCGAACCCACGCACTCAGCAGGACACACCCTCGACCCCCTCTTCACAACAGGAAACTCCATCACCTTCAGCCTCACCACCGAACGCCCATGGACTGACCATCGATGCGTCCACTTCACCTTCAGAACACCCACCATCCACAGACACCAGCACCTTCTCCCACCTAGAAACTGGACCAGAATCACTGACGACTAGCTAACCTCATCACTCAGCAACTCCACCCCAACCATCGCGGAAAACGACAACCCCAACACCGCAGCCCGAACCCTGCACAGATGAATCTCCGACAGTGCCAACACCATAGCCCCCCTCAAGAAAAACAACAACACCCACGCCAAGAAAGCCAGATGGTTTACCACCAAACTTCGAGAGTCCAGACGCACTTGCCGCCGCCTCGAAAAGGCCTGGAGGAACACCAAATCCACAGAAGCCCACAACAACTTCAGAGCCGCCACCAACGCCCACCACCAACTCATCAGAAAAACAAGGAAAAAGCGATTGAAGACAGAATCTCCACTCACACACACAACAGCAAAGAACTCTTCAACATCATCAAGGAGTTCGCCCAACCCACCAGCGAGTCCACCGACATCCTCCTCACAAGACCTCTGCGACAAACTCAGCACCTTTTTCCACCACAAAATCAAGAGCATCTACGACAACTTCGACGAAGACAACCAACACACTGAACCCTCACCAACCACCCCCGACACCCTGAAGCCAGCCCTCACCACCGAAGACACACTGAAGACGATGAAGTCAATCCACTCCAGGGTCCCCACGGACCCCTGCCCCCACCACATTTTCAACAGAGCCGCCGACACCATCACACCCATGCTCTGCCACACCATCAACCACTCCCAGGCAACCGCCTCGTTCCCCGACGACTGGAAACACGCCAAGTTCAACCCCCTCCTGAAGAAACCCTCGGCTGACCCCACCGACCTCAGAAACTACAGACCCATCTCCCTGCTCCCGTTCCCAGCGAAAGTCATCGAGAAAGCCATCAACAGCCAACTCGCCACATTCATCAAAGAGCACAACAGCCTCGACTCCTCCCAATCCGGCTTCAGAAAAAACCACAGTACGGAAACCACCCTCCTCGCTGCAACAGACGACATCCGCACCCTACTGGACAAAGGAGAAACAGCAGCCCTCATCCTCCTCGACCTCTCAGCGGTGTTCGACACAGTCTCTCACCCTAATACGCAGACTCCACGACGCAGGGATCCAAGACAAGGCCCTCGACTGGATCCGCTGCTTCCTCTCCGGCAGAACGCAGCGGGTCAGACTACCCCCTTTCCTCTCGGACCCTACACCAACCACCTGCGGAGTCCCCCAGGGGTCCTCCCTCAGCCCTACGCTCTTCAACGTCTACATGGCTCCGCTCGCCCCCATCGTCAGAACCTACGGACTCAACATTGTGTCATACGCAGACGACACCCAACTCATCCTCTCCCTATCCAACGAACCCAATACCGCCAGACACAACTTTCGAGACGGCACGGAAGCCGTCGCAAAATGGAAGAAAAACAGCTGCCTACAACTAAACACCAACAAAACAGAAGTACTCATCATGGGCCCAAACCCCGACGCCTGGTACGACACCTGGTGGCCCCCCGCCCTCGGAAGCCCGCCCAACCCCACGGACCACGCACGCAACCTGGGAATCATCCTGGACTCCGAGCTCAAAATGGACCGCCAGATCAACTCCGTCTTGTCCTCCTGCTTCCACACCCTCCGCCTCCTACTTAAGACCTTCAAATGGATCCCCCTCGAACACAGAAAGACTGTCACTTACGCCCTGGTCACCAGCAGACTCGACTACGGCAACGCACTCTATGCCGGAATAAACAAAAACCTCACCGGCAAGCTACAGAACATCCAGAAAGCCGCCGCAAGACTGGTCCTCGACCTGCCAAGACACTGCCACATCTCCCAGCACCTGGGCACACTCCACTGGCTCAAATTCCACGCACCCCAGAGGACCCTATGATCAGCCCAGCTCTCCTACGCCGTGGTCCCCCGCACCAGAAAGACCAGATCGGGAGGCCGCTCCTTCTCCTTCCTCGCGGCCAGAGCCTGGAACGCCCTTCCGCTCCACCTCAGACAGACAATATCGCTCCCCATCTTCGCAAGAAACCTCAAAAGCTGTCCATCAAGGTTCCCCTTGATGGAATGGAACCTGCCAACCCCCCCCCCCCAGCGCCTTGAGACCCTCACGGGTGAGTAGTCGCGCTTAACAAATGCCTGATTGATTGATTGATTGATTGATTGATATTCACAGTCAGCGTACACATCAATGATGCAATCGTTACTTACAATTGGTTACAAAGATCAGAATGGGTAGTCAGCAACAGATGCTAGGAGATATACCCCGAAGCCTACCAGGCAAAGTCAGGTTCATCACTTGGAATGTCCTTGGGTGTGGTGACCCTCAGGTAGCGGAC
Organism: Calotriton arnoldi; assembly: GCA_963921515.1. Lineage (NCBI taxonomy): Eukaryota > Metazoa > Chordata > Amphibia > Caudata > Salamandridae > Calotriton > Calotriton arnoldi. The sequence continues at coordinate 149,257 of CAWUFW010020294.1, read as the reverse complement.
GCTATTAAAAAAATACTGGAATATAGCGAGGAGGCTGACAATGAAGTTAAACACATGGGGAACTATGCAGTTGCCAAATCCTATGGCGAGGGAGACAGACCGGGAGCAGTGTTGGTGGCGCTGGCTCAACGCCAGAGGGAGACTAAGGGGGTTTCATAGCTGATAGATGATGATGGTACCATATTAAATGACCCTTCTGATATTGCAAATAAATTCAGTCAGTATTACAGGGATCTGTATAGCTCACGCATCACAGTTAATGAATCGGCTGTTCTGGATTACCTGGAACATGTGCAGCTGCCATGGCTGTCTAACTCCCATAGGGAATACCTGATGAGGCCGCTAGACTCTACAGAGATCCGCACTGCCTTGAACTCAATGCGAGATGGCAGCGCTCCGGGCATAGACGGACTCACTGTTCCCTTCTACAAAGCCTATATTGATCTCTTGGTGCCCCACCTCAGTAAGTTATTTGAGGAAATAGCTGACACTGGTATAATGCCGCAATCAATGAGGGAAGCGCTCATAGTCACATTGCTAAAACCAGGCAAATCCCCCCAGGTGTGCTCGTCCTATAGACCACTCTCACTCCTTAATGTGGACACAAACATTTTCGCCAAAATTTTAGCCAACAGACTCGGTCCCCTTCTCCCTATCCTCGTTGATCCAGAACAAGCTGGTTTTGTGCCTGGACGCACATTAACCCAAAACCTAAGGACAGTGTTTGGTGTTATACAACATGTCAGACCCGAAGTCAAGGCTGCTGCCGTCTTTTTAGATGCTGAAAAGGCTTTTGACTCAGTTGAGTGGGCCTTCTTGATGGCTGTGCTGCGTAGGATGGGTTTGGGGGAGATTTTCCTAGGATTGGTCTCCGTACTATACAACCAGCCGACAGCAAGGGTTAGAACTGGGAATCATGTTACATCTTCGTTTCCAATATCTTGGGGAACCAGACACGGCTGCCCTCTTTCCCCGATACTATACGCCATCGTGGCAGAAACCTTGGCGCTCTCTAAGAGAGTATCACGGGCACCGGGGAATCCTCTTCCCAAACTACAACCTAATCATGTCAGCTTACGCTGATGATATGTTACTATACACGCGTGACCCTGCTATCAACTTTCCACCTCTAATTCGTGAAGTGATTAGATTCGGCGGCGTCTCGGGGTTAAAAATAAATTGGAGCAAATCTATTATTTTCCCACTTACACCAACTATGGCCCCTTTTGATTTAGAATTCCCACTGCAGTGGACCACCGATTCGGTGAGATACTTGGGTATACAGGTGCACACCGACTCGGAGTTAGTACTGCGGGATAATTACGGAAAGGCGATTACCAAGCTAGAGGGAGATATAGAGAAATGGATCAAGCTGCCACTCTCTCTCGTGGGTCACATTTCGCTGATGAAGATGATTGTTTTGCCTAGATTATTGTTTCTCTTCAACAACATCCCTATGGTAATCCCGAAATACATCTTTAAAAGGTTGACGGCCCTGATGGTCAGACTAGCGTGGGTGGGAAAATCCCCTAGGGTTAAGATGGACACGCTTACACTCCCATATTCCATGGGCGGACTGGGCGCCCCAGATCTCGATCTATACTATAGAGCTGCTCAGAGCTCACATGCTTACTCCTGGTGCCATGGCCCACACACTCTCCCTCACCTCCTCATAGAAAGGATTGCAGCTGACCCATCCCCGCTCCCTAGGCAACTCACCCATCCTCCCAATAGGCATTATGGAGTTCTTGACTCTATTAACTCGACTGTTCATGCGTGGCACGAGCTATTAAAAAGACAAGCGGGTACTCTGCTATACTCCTCTCTGCTCCCACTGGGCTGGTGTCAATGGTTCCGGCTGAGTTCAGAGGTCACGGTGACTCAATCGCTTAGGGGCGTTCAGATCCATAATATGGGAGATTTTTTCTCTGAGGGTAGAGACTGTACTTGGGATGAGGTTGCTGCCGGGGGGCACAGTGCCAAAACTCTCACGCAATTTCAGTATTTCAGGGCACGACACACCATGAAGGCGTTGCTAGTTGACGAGTATCTAGAGCCTCCTGCTCTCCTGTCTTTCACCTACCTCCTTTGCGCCAAATCTCCGTATAAGCTGGTCTCTAATATATACACCATATCACAGGAATACAACTGAACAAACTACTCTCCGCCTAGAGCGCAGTGGCAGCTCGATCGGTGCTCCCATAGATGACAGTAAATGGAGGTACTGTTGTGAGGTCACCCAATCAGTGTAATTAAACGGCAGGCATAGATTAATCCACTTCAAGTTCCTTAATAGGACATATTATACGATGGCACGACTCCATAGATATGGGCTGAGAGACACGGACTGCTGTGAGCACTGTGGTGTAAGTGGCGCAGATTTTTTCCATGTGGCATGGTCCTGTCCCCAGATTGCTGCCTTCTGGAATCAAATATTTCAAGTACTGGGGGAGGCGGTAGGCACTCCGCTCGCCCTTGACCCCCTACTGGCCCTATTGGGATACACTAAACCTCTGCCAAAAGATGTTAGGAAACTTATCGGTTTGGGCTTACTTTTGGCTAAGCAGCGGATAGCATTGCGCTGGGCACGTGGCCCTCCTCCCTCAAAGTCTAAGTGGGAAAAATACATGATATTTTGTACTACACAGTCTGAAATATACAGTGAGCTAATGCCCCCACAGAGCCTCCCAAAAAGCTTCTGGGGTTTGTATAAACGATATATATAACAATATACGGTCCATTATAATATGACGTACAAGAATTGTAATAAGCAATAGGAGGAGAGTACCTGTGAGCCCACTTGGGCAGGAAGCTTTATGAGAGACGATTTGAATTGAGGTCTCAAGTACACAAAGGATAGGAAATCAACGGTAATGAATCGTAATGAGACATGCCTTGAATTAATTTGCACTTGCTTTGCAATGTTTAAATATTTATATTTTACGAGCTTCATAAAACGTGAGAAAAAGTCCATTCCAATATGGCGCTTATGAATTATAACCAGATTCATGCGTGACCACTTTCTATGTTTATGCATTTAGCCTATGTATATGGAAGTGTAATACGACTTGCCGTACCGTGAACAAGCCGCAAGGCGAAACGCGTCGGTAGATTGTTATTTGTTACGGAATAAACAGATTAAGCAGCTTGGAGTGTCCGTGGTTTCTTTTTCGGCAATAGAGAAAGGTACTGGATATATACATATATATATATATACACATATATAGACAGGACAAAAACATTACCATAAAAAATGTCTACATTTAACAACATTGCACACACGAATATCCAAGCACACAATTCCGACAACAAAAATATTATGGAAAATATAATATTTTGAAACATAAACTCTTTTTAAATATAATACAGATAAAAAAATCTATAAATCAATAATAAAGAGTGTATACAAAAAATACATGGAAACAACATACATAAAATAATTAATTTATAAGACCATATCCATTCACAATACATATAATCAACAATAAACACATTTAAAAAATAAATATTATTACAAGAAAATAAATATTACACACATACAAAATGATAAACATAAATGTAACATTTAAAATGTATTAATAATACAAAATACAACAAAAACACGTATTTAAAAATAAAACAGAAACACTAACTAATGTCCATCAAAAAAATGAAATAACTGAAAAAACAATCAAACTACACACAAAGTAGCCGAAGAGAATGACCACAAACAAACTAACCTCTAAAATTATAAAGCTAATTAAGTGAACACTGTAAAAAGAGGACAAACCACTCTATTTTTAACAGGAAAAACTTAACAACTTCAAGAAAAGAACCCTCTGCTGGACTGCATGAAGAAAAGCCAGAAGAATGACCCACAAAAATAAGCCACCTTCACAAGTAAGTTTAAAAATTAACATATCTGTAATGTAATTTAACATAATTTTAATACGTAGATGTATAAATTAATTACTAAACACTCTCTTTTACTATCTATATTAATCCTTAGATATTAAGGAAAGCTTCAGCAAAAATGAACGACTGCACACCATAATTTCCAACTGCACACTCGGAATCCTGGACAAAGGCACTTTCAAACTGAGTGAAATAAATACAGCTATAAAAATAAAACAACCCCTATATCTTAGACTTAAACATAAAACAGCAACACCCCAAAAAGTAACCAAACCAGTATTGTTAACATAAAACAAAAAACAAACGTTTTCTCGCCAACAGAAAATGAAAGCCCAGCGGTCTCAAATCTCGTCTACATCAATGACAAGCAGAAAAACAAGCACAACTTAAAGCAACACGTGGGTATATAATGTAAAACATTTGAAGACGTGTAAATTATATTAGCAAACATAATAAACATTTTTACTAAATTATTAACTTAAAAAATATACTACTTTCAGACAGAATGGTAGAAAGACACATATAGCACATCACAGAAAGGCAAGCAATTGCTTTCGCAAATGGGATACACATACAGCCAGGAAAACACAAGCACAGAGAACGCCTATTGGAAATGTACTAAATAATATGCAAATGCTTGTTATGGGAGGGCTACAATGCAAAACGATACTGTTATTAACATCAGAGGACCCCCCCAAATGTAACAGAGATAGAATTAAGCCATGTACTTCAAGTTTTAAAAGAGCCAATCACTTGTTCCTAAGAACCCACAACTAAAAAATTAACAGACATACTCCCTAAAATACCGGAGCACATTACAGGTCAGCTACTAGCAATTCCTACTTTAAATTGACTAATATCATGTACTAAAAAAACTTAAGTGAAACCCTTGCTGTCCCTTAACCATACGAAAACATACAGATTGCAGAACACCTACCACAACACATATGACAAACCCTTCCTCCTACACGACAATCACAATGATCATATTTGCAACAGAAAGCAATCTCCTAAGACCAAGTCAATGTGAAACATGGATGATGGACGGAACTTTTAAAATGTGCTCTCCACCATTCACACAGATATTCACTTTACATGGTTAATATCATAACACTAACATACCCCTCATTTATGCACTGCTGCCTAATAAACAAAGTGAATCTTTAAATCACATCAAAATAAAAAGTAACAAGTACTCTCCAAACACAATTATAATATAACAGGCAATGATACAAACAATACAGAAACTATACCCACACACAGCCATGAAAGGTTGCTATAACCACTTCACCCAAAGCATTTAGAAACATCTGCCAAAATCTGCGCTAAGTATAATAGATGCAAAAAACATACAGTTTGTGTTTAAAATTAAAAAATGAATAGCCCTAGCACATGTACCTGTAACAGACGCAGCCAACCTCTACAAAATGATAATAGAATTCCAATTTTCCCCCCAAAAATAAACAAAAACTGAGTCCACTAAGGGACTACCTCGAAAACATTTAGGTTGGCAGACTGCACCATTCTGGACACAGATGCCAACCCAAATTCCAAATACCATGGTGGAATATTTATGACAGCATTTGGAAACATCTGCCAAAATCTGCGCTAAGTATAGTAGATGCAAAAAACATACAGTTTGTGTTTGAAATTCAAAAATGAATAGCCCTAGCACATGTACCTGTAACAGACGCAGCCAACCTATAAAAAATGCTAATAGAATTCCAATTTTCCCCCCAAAAAATAAACAAAAACTGAGTCCACTAAGGGACTACCTCGAAAACATTTAGGTTGGCAGACTGCACCATTCTGGACACAGATGCCAACCCAAATTCCAAATACCATGGTGGAATATTTATGACAGCAACATGGCTCAACAAGCCAAAACCAGGAATACAGTGACATGATGGTATAAATGCCTTCTAAGCCACACTACAAAGAACCCAGCCAACACTATACAAATTCATAGAAGCTCTCCAAACAGAACAAAGCTACCATCACCTAAGGATAGAGCAGTTGGTAAATCAAATCAAACCTAAAATAACTAGAAAAACTCGACAACTATACAAAATGCTACAATATAAAGTCAGACTCTTTGTAAATAGAAAAGGAGTAGACTACTTAGAAATATTAGCTCAATCACAATGACACACCACCTACTAATATACTCATAACTAGAATACAACAAAAAATCAATAATGGCATAAAAAACAATTAAAAAAAGATATTTGAATAATGATTTTCATAAATCAGTCTATAGTAAAAATATGCTAAAAATATAAAATAAGACAGAAAGAAAAATAATAAAATGTAATATTTAACTTTCATATACAAAATATACAATGCAGCTCATGAATGAAAACACAGACTTATAAAATAAACATTTTTATTTCAATTTCAGTAAGAAAAAAATACATATAGATATTAAAATATAACATTTGTCACCCAAAAATAAATACAAATATTCTACTTACTGTTGCATAGCTAATGTTATTAAAACAAACAAAACACCCCAAAATGCAGAATTAAATCTCCAAATTAAATCTAGGGAAGTAATCCACAGTCATTGGAAAACACAAAAAATAGGAAAAATCCAAAGTAAAAACTGCTTCAGGAAATCCCAAAACTTTAAGGAAATTAAAAAAATTAATTTTGCCTTAAATAAAACCAAATTAATTTCCTTTTTTAAAAAGCAAAAAGCACATTAAAATAGGTGCAAACATTGCACACCAACTTCCAAAACTGTAAAAAACACAACATATCCACCCTTACAACGCATACATCCCAAATACTTTGCAAACATAACATTGCAACTCTGCAAACATAGTAGAAAATATAACAATATTTACAATAACATAGAAGTACTAACAAAGTATGGTTAAGCCTACCACACTACATTACATAACAACGAAACACAAACTACCCCCAAACTAGCTCACTAAAAAAAAACTAACATAACCCACATTAACTAGAATTAGGCTGAGCCACATCCCTCCTACCATAAAAACCTATGGGCCTCATTTAGGAGTTTTTGCCGTAGGGCAGCGCCGCAGGTCTTCGGAATGTAGCACACATAGAAAAAGGAAAAACGACGAGAAATAAAGATATTTCTCCTCGTTGTGCCTTCCTTACGCCTCCCCTGGGAAGGTGTATGTTTTTGGTGGTGCCTCAGAGTTACTATTTCTCGTTAATCTGGGACAGTGTCAAAAAGCCATGGATGTTGCTGGGAACGCCCCTCACAACACCCATTGCATGCCCCTTTAGCACAGAAAACTGCGTTAAAGGGAACAATATTTACAAGGGAGCATTAAGCCAAAGAAAGTGGTTTGGGCTGCCTGGTAAATATGGAGCAGTCTCCTGCGCCACCGGAGCGTCACAAAAAGTGATGCACCAGTGGCGCAAGGGGCTTCTAAATAAGCTCCTATGAATAAAAACTTTAAAAGACTCTTGTCTACCAAACAGCAACAGGGAACTGCGACCGACAGGAATGGAATCCACCTCAAAAGGACACTAATAGTGTACAAAATAAAAGGTAGTGGTAAATAAATGGCTGCTAAATGGAAATTTAAAAAAAATACTATTTTCCTATATGTGAGAAGGTAGATTATTAGTTGAAGTGAATGGTAATCCCTTTCAAGTAATAAAGGCACTACTCCTGACTAGGTCTAGTTAGGTCTCAATAATTTAAACCTGAGCTCAACTCTTGGTAGCTGTAGCACAGAGCAGACAGGCTTGACTTAGGAGAAATGTGTATAGCATTCATCAGTACCAAAATAGTCAGAAAGTAGAAAACACAATAGAATACAAATTCTACTTCAAATTATAAAAATAGAGAAACATTTGATGAGAAAATAGACATCCAAAACCAAAAATCAGATGTAGGGAACTGGACATATGATTTTCAAGTTTTAGATGTTCCTAGCTCCAAAAAGTTCAACGAGCCAACCGGGTATTTGGTTGCGCTAGAGAAGGCCGACTTTGGTGGAGCGTGGGTCAGATACAGTGACCAGGTTCGGTCCGGTGGAAAGTTTTATCTTCTGCCATAGAAACTTTTTTGGAAGCCGAAGGTCTTCAGTGGGCCAGTTCATAGGCTGTTACCAAGATGGGCTCCATGAGGCTGGATTGCTGTTGGGTGAAGCTCAGATTAGGAGAATTTCAAACATCGCTCCAAGGGAAGTCCGACTGGATACTTTCAGCATCTTCTCCAGGTGATGGTTTCTATCTTCGGACTCAGAAACTTTTTGGGAAGTCAAATTTTTTTCAGCTGGAAATAAATGTTCAATCTGACTGGTGATGCTAGGTTGTCGGCTGCGGCTCAGTGGCAGTCCAGTGGTAGCATTTGCTTTTAGGGTTATGCAGGAGGAGTACACTCAGACACTTATTGAAGGACCCTAGGACCTTAGGGACCCACTTAGTTGTCAGGAAGCACTCCAGAGGAAGCCACCAGCAGGCCCCAAGGCAAGTCTAGTTGCAACTGGTCAGCTGGGGTCTTCAGGAAGGTGGACTTCTGCAGCATTTTATGACCATGTAGCTTAACAGGAGGCTAACCAACTACCCTTTGGAGTCCACTCTTCTTTCATTGGAATAAGTGGGAGCAGGTCAGCTCTTGTGGTCTCTCTCCACAGGTTATTGCAGGTGCAGTCCTCTTTCCGAAGTTAGGATCCAGCAGGTCTGGTTTTTCTTCTGTCTTCCTCAGGTCCAGCAGTGTTCTGAGGAAGGTAGCTAGAGGTGCCCCTTTTAGGCCTGGCACTGGGCTGTGGGTGGGGGTGACACCCTAACCATGAAGAAAAAAGTTACCAGTGGAAACTCTACCCACTTTGACGTACTTTCTTGGGGGTTTGGCACTAAACAATCCCAAAGTGCCCTGTTCTGCCAAAATCCAAGATGACAGAATTCCCCCTTCAAAACCTGTTCTGGGACAGGATCCCCCCACCTCCACTAGGATTGGTGCCACTCTGGCTTCTTGGACAATGGCAGGCCAGGCCTAGGTGTGATTTACATCTACCTGTGACAACAGATTCCCCTTTGAAGCTTGTAGTGTTGGTGGCTAGAACTCCTAGGCCATCCTGTCAGGTGGAGGTCACACCTTCCACTGCCTAGGCCCTTTTGTTCCTTTTCCTGAGCACACATGCTGCCAGATGAAGGTTGGGGATTATCTCAGAAATTACAACTAGAGGTTTTAGGCAGGAAAATGCCAACTTTCTAAAAGTAGCATTTTCAAAGTAGTAATTTAAAATCCGACTTTACCATCATATTGTATTTTACATTCCTATTAATTTGAGTCCTTGAATTATGGGTCTGGCTATTACCAAACCAAAGTTTTACATTAGCAGGTAATGTAACACAGTTTTTTTCTATGGGAGAGCCATCCTTGCCACAGTGAAAAACAACTTTGGAGATTTTTCACTGCCAGGAAAAGTAAAATGTAAAAACTCAAGTCCAACTTTTTAAATGCCATGCACCCTACCCTATGGGCACTTAGGGTCTACATTAGGTGTAATTTGCCAGGTCAAATTTACAGTTTAGAAACTGCACAGCTAGGCTGCAGATGTAGACCTAGAGTCAGGTTTTCATTGTCACCTTAGTAGTGGCACATGACGTGCTGCTGTCCATTGATGACATTTAACGTACAGGCCCTGGGTACACAGTGCACCATATATTAGGGACTTACATGTAAATTCAATATGCCTATCAGAGATGAGCTAATTCTGTATGTTTTTAGGGGTCAGAGAACATACGCTGAGTGCTGGATAGCAGCACCTCAGAGTTTAAAAATACCATACACCATTAGCATCAGTCCAAAAATTGGGGTGGGACGCGTGAACATGCAAAAAAAGTCCTTTCCTTACATGGCCCCCTCCAGATGAAAGATGAGAGGCAACTTAACCATTCCCTTGGTAGTTATCATCATCTAAGAGAAGAATCTGGAAAGGGCACCTGCATTGCCATGGTGAGTCCCAGGTCTGTGTTCCCCTGTAAACTCCATACCCTGTAGGGAGATGGACCTCTTCCACAGTTTGGAGTTTTTCTCCTCTCATCTGCTCTAGCCATCCGAGGTGCCTGTTGTTGGTTTGAACCTTGGAGTGATTCCGACACAGGTAGGGTCTCAGCTTCATCAGTGACCAAACCACAGCAAAGACTTCCCTCTCAATGGCACTCCAAAACTGCTCCCTAGGGAGAAATCGCCTCTCAAAGGCCTTCTGACTCTTTTCAGTCCATAGAAACTTCTTGGGCTGTTTCTTGGAAGTGAGGTCTGTCAGGGGGTCTACAAATGTGCCATAGCCCTTCACAAATCCCCTGTAATACACTGTCTGTCGCAGGAAAGCCGTGACCTAGGTTTGGGTTTTGGGAGGCTCCCAAGCCATGATGGTTTGGATCTTGGCCTGGAGAGGCTGTACATGCCCGCACCTACAATGTGGCCCAGGCACATGACAGACCCTTGCCCTATCTCGCATTTGCTTGCCTTGACAGTCAGGCCTGCCTGCTGCAGGACCCGAAGCACTTCATTAAGGTGGGCAAGATGACCCTACCAAGTGGAGGTACAGACAGCTATATCATTTAGATAAGTTGCACTAAAGGCCTCCAGCCCAGACAGTACCCTGCTCTGGAAGGTGGTAGTTGCATTCTTTAGGCCACAGGGCATCACTTTAAACTGGAAGGGGGCCTCCCAGATGCAGAAAGCAGACCTCTCCTTGGCTTCTTCAGTTAGGGTAATCAGCCAGTATCCAGACGGGAGATCAATTGTGCTCAGGTACTTGGCAGCCTCTAATCTGTCTATGAGCACAGATGCTCTTGGGATGGGATGGGCACCAGTCATGGTGACTGCATTGAGTTCCCTGTAGTCTACACACAACCGGAGCCATGGTTCCCACCTTTTAGGCTGGGCTTGGGCATCAGCACGAGTGTACTGGCCCAGGGACTACTGGAGTGCTCTTTCACGCCCAGCTCAAAGATTTTAGCAGCATCAGCTTTGATGCTGTCCTTTACCTGGTCTGACAACATGTAGAGATTGCTGTTGACAGGTAAACTGTCACCAGTGTCCACATCATGGACACACTACTGGGTTTGTCCATGAGCCAATGAGAACAAGACAGCAAACTGCCCCAACAACTGGTTTCAGTCCAAGAGGTCTGAGAGAGGTTAAGTTTCCTCTTCCTCTCCCCTATCAGTCACCATGAGCATGGTCATGTCAGCTTTATCATAATGGGGTCTTAGCCGGTTCACATGGATCACCCTGTGAGGGTTTCTGGGAGTACCCAGGTCCACCAGGTAGGTGACCTCCCCTTTCCTTTCCAGAAGCATGTAGGACCCATCAATGTGTCCTGTAGTGCCCTGGGAGCCACAAGCTCCACATTCTACACCTTCGGACCAGACTTGTACTCAACCAAGGCTGTCTTTTGGTCATAACAGTACTTAACAAGCACCTGGCTGAGCTCCAAATTCTTGTTTGCCTACGGTATGCACTCTGCTATGCAGAACACAGGCCAAGGACATTGTCCACTATAACCTGCTTGGGCTCTTTGAGAGGTTTCTCCCACCCCACTCTGACTACAATTAAGGGGAGTCTCACAGGATACCCATACAGAAACTCAAAGGGGCTGAAGCCCCCACCATTTTGTGGTACCTCCCTATAGCCAAACAGAAGGCATGGCATTAGAACATCCCACTTCCTCCTGAGTTTGTCAGATAAACCCATGATCAAGCCTTTCAGAGTCTTGTTTAGCCTGTCAACTAGACCATTAGTTTGGGGGCGACAAGGGGTGATGAACTTAGAAGTCACCCCAGACTCATCCCACATAGCCTTCAAGCACGTGGACATAACATTTGTGCCCTTATTAGATATTACCTTCTTAGGAAACCTTACTCAGGTGAAGACACAAGTAGAGGTCTGGCCACTATGGGCACAGTCATGGTCCTTAGGACTGTTGCCTCAGGGCACATGGTGGCATGGTCCACCACTACTAGAATAAACCTACTCGCTGAAGTATTTAGAGTGTCTATGGGACCAACAATATCAATCCCTACTCTTTCAAAGGATGTCCCAACCACAGGCAGTAGAATTAAGTGAGCCTTTATTTTCCCTTCTGTCCTGGCACTGGCTTGACAGGTGGTGCAGGAGCAAAAAAGCTCCTTCACCTTCATTGACATCAGAGCGAGTAGAAGTAGCTGACCAACCTGTCCTAAGTCTTGCTCTGATGCAGATGCACAGCCAGGGTGATATCATGGCCCAGGTTCAAGGGGAAGCAATAGCAGCCCATGCAGGTAAGAGAGCTGGGGTGGGGGGGATTAGACAGACGACGCTGAGGGAAAATGAAAAAAATAATTAATTTTCCCTCGTTGTCATCTGTCGAATCCCCCGACCCTGCCCCACCGCTCTTACCTGCACGGGCCGCGCCTGAGGGGAAGTCCCTATATTGTTGGGGGACCACCAATCTCCTGGTTTCTCTATGTTTTGAGCCCCCTGCCTCACTATACAGGACACCATCCTCCCAGTAGATCCTATAGGGTCCATTGGTATCCAGATTTTAAGAGTGCACCATCACACAGGACGGTATCCTTGGACTTCAGCCTGGCACAAAGGACCCTCAAGAGTAAGGCAGGTCCCCTGCCCTTTGAAAAACTCTTTCCTGGAGAATCCTCCTGCCCCTTGAAGCTCAGCAAGCTCTGCAGTGTACCTTTCCATGCAGGTCACAGGTTCTCCCCTGTGGGTCAGACTCCTTCTGGGCCTTGGGATATTGGGAGTCTGGTTTATCAAATGTTTTGCCCTTTGTCTTGGTTGTAGGGCCTCTAGCATTGTTCCAGACTCTCTTGACTACCCTGATGTGCTGTCTGGACCCTTGTGACTGCACACAACCTCTCATGTAGACCCAGCTTCTCTGTATGGGTCCTCCTCTGCACCTCAGACTATGCAGAGGTTTCAAGATAATTTCTCAGCAGACACTCCACTAGAATGGCAGGGGATACAGCTACTTTGTTCAGGCCAGTAACCACTCCCCACTCAAATATGACCATAGCCATAGGTTGATATTTCACCTCATTGTCAGCATTGACTACCTCGTACACACGACATCTGGGATGATCTGCTCTGGGGAAACCAACTTGTCCACCACAGTGGTCATGCTGGCTCCTGTATGCCTCAGAGTCTGCACTCTAGTACCAATGATGGTTGACCATTGCCTATACTTCACCATACTGGGAAGTAAGACAGCCAGGATCTCAATATCCACCCCACCCATGGATACTAATGTGGCCTCAGGGTACCCCTTGGTTTCCCCTGGGCAAACCTCCACCCCATTCCCTACACTAGCATTTTCTTGGGACTGCCCACCAGTGTAGGACTTTTTAAAACAAACGGAGTCTTACCTTTTTTGTGCCTTGGCACTTGATAGTCACAAAACACCCCTGCCTACTAGAGGGCAGAATGTTTCCCTGGTTCCCACTTCATGTGGACTTGGATGGTCACAGGGTCCCCCTCTTGGCCAAACCTTTGGGGCCCTTTTGAGAAGCCCTTCTTTTTGGCTTTGTTGCTCCCCTCTATTACTCGATGAGGTCCCACCCCATACCCCTTTCTTAGGGTCATCCCCTGAGAATTCTTAGCCACACAGGTGTGTATCCATTCATTAGCTATCTTACCCAGCTCCCTGGGGATAGACAGCCTAGAACCTACTAGGTGATGGTGTAACTTCTCTGAAGAATAATTAATCAAATTGTGCTTTTTGGTGATGAGATTATATAGCACATCAGAAATATTTAGCCTTCTAGTGCCTTTACTGAGAAATCTACAAGTCCACCCAGGCTGTGCATCTTTGTGGGTATCCCTGAGCTGCTACCCCTTCCTCTAGGACTAGGAGCCTATCACTCCCAGCTACTGGAACCAACTCCCACAGTAAGGATCACCAGTATGATGTGCCCATCTTCCTCATCTTTAAGGCTCTTTCAAAGGAGGCAAACCATTTGTCTATTGTCATCCTCCACCACAAAGCTAGGCACATACTCGTTGGGCAGGAGAGAGTTGTGTGACCCTCCCAACATATACCGCCTCACTTTTGCTGCCACTATTATTGCTGGGCTTTCCACCCAGTCTAGCCGATTTTTCTTTCAAGGCCAGTTTCTTTCCTGTAAGAGCCAGCTTTCTCTCCTCTAGGGCTATGAGAATTAGCTGGGCCTACAACTCGCTTTCTCCGAGCGCCATCTCTGAGCTATTGGTGCTGGCTGAGCTATCCCTCGGAAGTACTCTCAAAAAGTTGCCCTCTTCTTCATCACTCTCTGGAGTGATCTCTAACTCCTCCTCTGAAGCTTCCTCTATGGCATAGGTGATCTGGGCCAAACAAGCTTCTTTCCAGGTCTTGAGGACCTTTTCATTGTCCTCCTTCTTGGTGTTGAAGCCTAATTTCAGGTTCCTGTTCTTGCACAGGGTTTTCGGTTGGGCCAAAATGAGAGTGGACAGCCTAGCCAGTTCCAATTCCTGTTAGAATTTTGAGAAGGTGCAAAAATTGGAGTCAAACATAATTTTGAAAAAATAAAATGAATAAAATAGAGACTTAACCCCAATAAAAATCAAAAAACAATTTTAGCTTTCAGTGAATTTATGGCTTTTAAATTTTTCTAGCTTAATACCGGAGTGGTACTGCTAAACACAAGTTCTGGATCCCACCGCTGAATACCGCTGAATACCAATGTTAGAAAGCGGATTATTAGTTAAAGTGTATGGCACTATCCTTCAAGTAATAATGGCACTATTCCTGACTAGGTCCAGTTAGGTTGCAATAATTTAAACTTAAGCTCAACCCTTGGTAGCTGTAGCGCAGAGCAGACAGGCTTACCTTAGAAGAGATGTGTAAAGCATTTATCAGTACCAAAACAGCTAAAAAGTAGAAAACACAACACAATAAAAAACAGTAGGAAAGTGCCTCTTTTGCATGGTTAACCCCACTATTTTGCCTGAAGCCTGATGTGATTTTGAACTGTTAGTGTCCTGGGTCCCTGCTAACTGGGATCCCAGTGCCATATCTCTTTCCCCAAAACTGTACCATGATTGGCACAACTTCAACAATCCCTATATGTCCCTAGTAAATAGTACCCCTGGTAACTAGGTCATTGGTACTAAAGTGGGTCCTCTGGTGCTGCTGCACGGATTGTGCTACTCCAGGGCCCCCTCACCAAGGTTATGCACTCTGCAACTGCATGCTGCGTGTCATGGTGCAGGAAAATCCAAAGAGTTGACATGACACGCAGCCCTGTGTACAAGCAAAGTGATAGGATGCACTCCCTTTTTTACTTTTTATTCTCCCTTTCAGCTGCTGCTCAATGGCAAGGATTTAGCGTGCTGGCTTGCACGTGCTCTGTCCTCATAGCACTGACGAAGAGTTAACAATCCAATCTGGTGGGTAGTTACTACCCAGACTGAAGCCGCTACAGCTATACGAACGTTCAATTTCAGGAATCCAATATCCAGAAACCACATTTAACCATTTAATCCATAGTAATCCATATTTATTCCAAAAATACTTCGATGTGATTACAAGGACAGTGTAATTCCACACTTTTGATGCTTCAGAAATGCCAATCCAGGCCTTATTCTATAGCACGTCACAATTCACACTACATCTTTGGAAATCGTGCATATGTGAACCCAATGCATTTTGGGCTGATAAGCCCTTCGTCAGGGGTTTGAAATGTAAACGAAGCCCATCAGTTCCCAAAATTCATCATAAATATGCATATAAACATAAAAACGCCATATCATTGACTTAACGTACCCTTGTGCCCCACTATACAATGTGCTCAGCATTTAAACTCATCCTTATGCAAAAAACATATCCTGTGGCTTCCCTATTAACAAATAACAATGTTATGTGCTCACTTACAACAGAAACGATTTGTCCCATATTAAAACTCATTCAAAAACGAATTGTGTGCCTCCTCTTACAAACCAAAACAATCATAATCAACTCACCCTGCTCTTCATGTACGATTAAAATCTCTGATATTCTGTGCCGCAACCGGCAGCGTGATTGTTTATTACTAGCTCAAACACAAGTTGGATCCAGAATGAGCTGATCTAGAAATAACCTACTGTACCCCCCTCAGGTGAAACCAATTTAAAAGCTGTGAGGTTTAAACTTCCCACGTGACCGCAGTGGCTGATTCAGCCCATGAAAACTGAAAAAATACATGCCTACTAAAACCCTTGCAATACATGAAAGTGATTCGATACATTTTTACTTCTGATGTGCTAAGTGAAAAACAACAATAAAAATAAACTACAACAATGTTTGGAGATAAAATGTCCAATGTTTAGTGATGAAATGCCCAATGTTTTTAACTTGGATGTGCTTGATGTGACCGCATGATTCCCAAATAACCTCCATATTTTTCATCATTCTCTTTTTGCTTTTTCATTGCAGGGTGCAACACATCGGTTAGGACAGTCAATTAATATGTACAAGCAAAGTGATTGGATGCACTCCGTTTTTACTTTTTAATCTCCCTTTCATCTGCTGCTCAATTGCAAGGATTTAGCATGCTGGCTTGCACGTGCTCTGTCCTCATAGCACTGCGAAAAGTTAACAATCCAAGCTGGTGGGTAGTTAAGACCCAGACTCAAGCGGCTACAGCTATACTAACGTTCAATTTCAGGAATCCAACATTCAGAAACCACATTTAACCATTTAATCCATAGTCATCTATATTTATTCCGAAAATACTTCGATGTTATTACAAGGATAGTGTAATTCCACACTTTTGATGCTTCAGGAATGCCAATCAAAGCCTTATTCTATAGCACGTCAGAATTCACATTACATCATTGCAAACCATGCACATGTGTACCCAATGCATTTCGGGCTGATAAGCCCTTCGTCAGGGGTCTGAAATGTAAACGAAGCCCATCAGTTGACAAAATTTATCATAAATATGCATATAAACATAAAAACGCCATATCCTTAACTTAACGTACCCTTGTGCTCCACTATACAATGTGCTCGAACCCTGTGTACCATGCCTCCCATGCACTGCATAGAGTATAGGTAATCCACCCCTACTGCAGGCCTTCAGCCCAAGGCAGGGCGCACTATATATTATGTGTGGGCCTATCTCCATGAGCGGATAGGCCTCTACAATGCCCAGACTATTCTGTGATGTTGTAAGTGATCAGGGAAGCCATAGAGAGTACATGGGTTGGATACTCGTCAATACGAGTTTCCTAGCTCCAGGATGGCTTCACTGATTTATAATTTGTTTGGTGCCAAACATCTTATCTTAATAAATCCTCCATGATGCCAGAGGTGGATTTATTACTAAAGTTACAAAGGAGACCCTTTTAGAGGGTACCCTGAAAACCTAACCAAACACTAGTGGGGTCTCTGGCTGGTTTTCACCAGCCTGCCACCACCAGACATGTTTCTGACCTCATGAGGTGGGAGCCAGCACTCTCAGAGGACAGAAACAATACCTGATCTGGGCGTGGATGTTTCACACCTCCTCCAGGGCAGGATGGTCTTCCCGGGCGGGAAGCTTCAAAGGCGATGCCCACTTTGAAATCTGACCCAGGAACCCTCAGATAGTGGGGGAGGCCAATCCCCCTTTCCTGATCCACTTGTGGCAGGAGGAAAAGTGGGAAAATTTGTTAGATGAGGAGGAGGGTCCCTTCTCAACCTACACCACCCTTAGGGCAGGGGAGGTGAACCCCTCTCCTAAAATTCCACCACCTTGAGATGGTGAGGGCTAGGTTAGTGCCTCTTCCCACAGGTGTAAACACTCTAAAGGTAAGTAGCCCCTTTCCTACTACCTGTCTCCCCTTGTAACAGCCCTAAATTCAGTATGCAGGTGGCTCCCTGAGACCTTGACTTCAGATTCCACAGACCTAAAGAAGAGAAAGGAAGAAGATGTGCTGCTGATCCAGGAACTGAGCCCTGCTGCAGACGAAACCGGTGCCAAACCTTGCCAACTGCGAATGGACTCGACAACTGTGGTCTGCTGTCCCTACCTGAGACCGGTGCAGCCTCCAAGAACCCCGAAACCCTGCCAGCCTTCGACAATTGCCTGGGACCTCTCTTCGGTGGTACTAGTCCCTGGCACACCACCGGTAAAAGACTGCCACGAGGTGAAGACCAGCACAGACTTTGTTGACGCGATTCACCTCATCACCCTGGAGTTGCAGCAGCCAAGGCCTGTTGGTCTTCCAGTCCAGTAACCAATCTCTTCAGTGCCTCCACTGGCCTGAGGGATCCTCACAGTGCCTGCGACTGACACTGGAAACCGCCCACTACTATGAGCCTGTACCCACTTTCTGGTGGCTTCGATTGTGTGAAAGCAACAAGTTGGGCATGACTGCCCACTCTGCGATGGATTGCCCGCACCACACCTGTAGCTGAATGCCGCTGGTGAAGAAACAATTCTGCATCCCCAGACCTCCTGTACCTTCGATCCAGGTAACCCAGAACTGCCTGCTGTGCTCAAGCCCTGGGACTTCCAAAACTCTGACTCCCCTAGAGTAGAACTTCCCCTGAACTCTGGGTGATCGTTTCCCCCCAAAACTCCATGGTGGAGTGTTGCTTTCATCGACCACAACAGTAAATGTATTGGCGGTACCCCGCTATCTAACCCTATGCTTTTCTTCCCTCTGACCGCAACGGTCTCTGCCTGATGGTATTGACCGCTGTTGCTTAAAAACATGTAAGCTTTTGTGTCTTGAACTGCATTTGGTTAAAAATCAACATACAAGCATTTATTAACTGTTGAACGAAGTTCTTGGTTTCTAAAAATATATATAACAATACGATTATATTTTTCCTAATTGATCTCTGATTTATTCTTGAGTGTGTGTCTCATTTATTGCCTCTGTGTGTGACAACAAATGGTTAGCACTACCCTCTGATATGCCTAACTGCTCACCTACACTACCACAAAAAGAGCATTAGAATTATACACTTTTACCTCTGCACACCTATTCGGGATCCACTGGACTCTCTGCATAGTGTACTTTATTTTAGCACACTGTATAGAGAGCCGGTGTCCTACAAAAACCCACTCCAATTTTTAAAAATAGAGAAAAATGTAATGGGAAAATAGACATCAAAAAGACAAAAATCAGATGTAGGGAACCGTGAGATATTATTTTTCAACGTTTTAGATGTTTCTAGCTGCAAAAAGAGCAAAGCGCCAACTGGTCACACTAGACCAGGCCAAAGTCAAAAGTTAAGGCCGACCACAATGGCGGGTAGGTCATATACAGTACCAGGTTCAGTCCATTGGAAAGTTTTACCTTCTGACTTAGAAACCTTTTTGGAAGTCGTAGATCTTCAGTGGGGAAGCCTAGTAGTCTGTGGCTGAGATGGGTTCCACAATGAATAGCCATTAGACAAAGACTTGATGAAACCATTTACTTATAGGGGCCGATTAGGAGGTCCGCTCCGCCTCCGCACCACCAAACTTGAGTAAGAACCGTCCACCGTATAATTACTTTTTTCAATCAATCAATCAATCAGGGGCTTATAAAGCGTGCTACTCACCCGTGAGGGTCTCAAGGTGCTGGGGGGGGCTCCGGATCAGTCGAAGAGCCAGGTCTTGAGGTCCTTCCTGAACGTGTGCAGGGTCGGGGAGCGCCTGATGTTCAAAGGGAGCTCGTTCCAGGTTTTGGCTGCGATGTAGGAGAAGGCTCTCCCGCCGGTTCTGTGTCTGCGGATGCGGGGGACCTCTGCCAGGGCGAGGCCGGCGGAGCGGAGGTTCCTCTTGGGTACGTGGAAGGATACTCTCTTGTTGAGGTATTTGGGTCTGATGTTGTGGAGGGATTTGTAGGCGTGGGTGAGGAGTTTGAAGGTGACCCTCTTCTCGACGGGGAGCCAGTGGAGGCCTCGTAGGTGTTGGGTCACGTGCTCATGGCGCGGTGTCCCGAGGACGAATCTGGCAATGGCGTTCTGGATGGTCTGGAGTCTATGCAGGAGAGTTTTGTTGATTCCGGCGTAGAGGGCGTTGCCGTAGTCCAGTCTGCTGGTAATGAGTGCGTGGGTGACGGTCCGTCTGCAGTCGGAGGGGATCCACTTGAAGGTCTTACGGAGGATGCGAAGGCAGTTGAAACTAGTGGATGCGATGGCGTTGATCTGGCGGTTCATGGAGAGGGAGGAGTCAAGGATGATGCCGAGATTCCGAGCGTGGTCTGTGGGGGTGGGTGGGCTCCCGAGGGCAGAGGGCCACCAGGTGTTGTCCCAGGCAGAGGTGCAGGGTCCAAGGATGAGGACCTCGGTCTTCTCTGAGTTTAGCTTCAGGCAGCTGTCCTTCATCCAGGCTGCCACGTTCTTCATGCCTTCCTGGAAACAGAGTCTGGTGTCTTCGGGATTCTTCGTGAGTGAGAGGATGAGCTGGGTGTCGTCGGCGTAGGATACGATGCTGAGCCCGTGCTGTCTGGCGAGGGGGGCCATGTAGATATTGAAGAGCGTGGGACTGAGTGAAGATCCCTGGGGTACTCCGCAGTTGATTTCCGTGGGTTCGGAGAGGAAGGGAGGGAGTCGGATCCTCTGGGTTCTGCCGGAGAGGAAGGATTGGATCCAGTCGAGGGTGGCTCCTTGAATTCCCAAGTCGTGCAGTCTGGCTGCGAGAGTGCGATGTGAAACGGTGTTGAAAGCTGCGGAGAGGACTAGAAGGATGAGGGCCGGGCGGTGTCCCTGGTCGAGTAGCATGCGGATGTCGTCAGTGGCGGCGAGGAGGGCGGTCTCGGTGCTGTTGTTGCTGCGGAATCCCGACTGGGAGGCGTCCAGGATGGAGTTCTCTTCTATGAAGGTGGTCAGCTGGGTGTTTACGAGTCTCTCGGTGACTTTGGCCGCAAAGGGGAGGAGAGAGATGGGCCGGTAGTTTTTCAGGTCCGTTGGGTCGGCTGAAGGTTTCTTGAGGAGGGGTTTTACCTCTGCCTGTTTCCAGTCGTCTGGGCAGATTCCGGATCTGAGGGAGGCGTTGATGGTGCATCCTAGTTCATGTGCAATGACGGTGGCGGCCCTGTGAAAGATGTGCGGTGAGCAGGGGTCCGTAGGGGCTCCAGAGTGGGTTTTCTTCATGGTCGCTGTGATGTTTTCGACGGTCGCGGGATCCCAGGACGTGATGGTCGGCCAGTCGGCGGGCGATTCCTTTGGCATTCCCACGGAGGTGCCTATCAAATAGGCACTGCAATGTGAACGTCAGAAACAGTTCCAGCATGGCATGGACTGAAAAGTCCATGCCATGCTGGAACTTCTGTGCATGCACACCGGGGGGTATATGTTGTGTGCATCCACAGGGCATGAGGCACAAGGGGCCCCTTTGTTTCCTCTCTGCCAGGGTTTTCATGGAGGAGGAACCGCCATGAAAACCCTGGTAGAGAGGAAACTCCTAATATGCTTGGCGGGACCACGGCAGTCTCGCCAAGCATATGGATGCCTCTGGAGCACCGGGC
The DNA here is from genome assembly GCA_963921515.1 of Calotriton arnoldi. Lineage (NCBI taxonomy): Eukaryota > Metazoa > Chordata > Amphibia > Caudata > Salamandridae > Calotriton > Calotriton arnoldi. Next base: position 127,941 of record CAWUFW010020294.1, on the reverse strand, counting down.
CACCACCAAAGAACTGCGGTTCCCCAGGCGGTGTCGGCGATCCTAGGGTGGCATGACCACAAGGGTTGTTGCGACTGCCACCACTGCCCCACCAAAAGTCTGCCCCACCAAAAGTCTGGAGGTCTGAGGACCGTCAGACTCGCAATAAGCCCCTTAGCGGGAAAGTTCAGAGGAGGGGAAATTCAAATTTCATGCCCGAGGAAGGTCCCTTGCCGGCTAGATACTTCCAGTATCATCTACTGGTGAAGATTTCTACCTTCTGACATTTTTAGAAGTCAAAAGTTCTTTGAGATGGGCAAAGCACCAATTTAATCCAACTAGTGATGTAAGGTCGGCGGCTGTGGCTCTGTGGCAGTCTGGTGGTAGTCTCAGGTTCTTTTGGCAAAAATCCTTGGAAAAGTTTCTAAGTCCCAGCTTTGAGGGCTAGGCAAGAGGAGTACA